>MU252044.1:0-11746 GCA_019669835.1 Amylocarpus encephaloides
AGTAATAGATAAGAGTAATACACTTCTACTATAAGAGACTAGACCTTAAATAACTTAAAAGAAATAGTTTCTAAAATTTAATTAAGAAGTACGTAAAGAGCTTATAAAAGTATAGCTCTTATAAAGTCTTATATATATAAGAAGAAGTAACTAGAACCTTCTAGAAGTAATAGAATAGAGTAGTATTAAATTAAATCGAATTCTACTTATAGTTAGTACTTAGTAAGAGTTAATACTTAGTAAGAGCTTTTAGTCTAAGTATACTCTAGAGTTCTAACTCTTATATTATATTAACTTTCGTAGAATTACTAAATAGGTTATATAAATAAAAGAAGAAAATATTATTATAGTTTAGAACTATATAAGTCTTAGAGGTTAATTATCTAATCTTATCTTTAGTTCTAAGTAAGTAGACTACTTATATAAGATAAATTTATTAAGCTTTCGCTTCTTCTTCTCTTTAGATTATTCTTCTTATTCTTATAATTAATATTTAGTTATCTTATTCTTAGTATTAATCTATAATAAGAAGTTATTATAACTATAAAGATTATTATAGGTTTAGAGTACTCTAGATAGCTAGTTTCTATATAACTAGAAAACTAGAAATAGATTATAAGTATTAAATCTATTTATACTAATAGATAGAGTATATTACTAATAATTATTTTTAAAGATAAGATATATATATTAACTTAGTATATTAATACTCTATCTAAGAATTAGATTATTATAGTTAGTAAAAAGAGATAAATAAATAACTCTTTAGATCTAATCTAACTTATAAACGTCTTTAAATAGTATACTAAGAGTTATATAAGAGAAGTATATTAACTTTTATTAATATTATAATAGTTATAGAAGCTATTCTACTTAGAGTATTTAATTATTACTCTTTATATACTATCTTACTTATCTTATCTTCTATAGCTATTAGATATAAACTACTTTACTATTTTAAAAAGTTATATAGATAGTAGATTAAGAATTATATATAAGCTAAGTTAAATTATATTAATAAGTCTAACTTTCTTTTAGCTTATATTACTATCTATATAAAGTTATTTACTTCTAATATAATTTATAATAGATTTAGAGATATAGATTTAATCTTATAAGAAGAAAATTAAGTCTAATATAAATACGTTTATATTTATTTATTTATTTTATTCTTTTAACGTTTTATATAAGTTAAAGACTATAGTAGAACGCTAGAGCCTTAGGTCTAGAAGTTAAATAGTAGACTAGCTACGAGTTAAGATATTTTTTTTCTACTCTAGAAAGATTTTTCTAGCTAGAGGACAAGTCTTCTATTAAGGACTTTACTAGCTAATATTAATAGACTAGTAGTCTATTTTAAGCTATTATCTATTAATTCTTAGTGTGTATTATAGTATTTTAGTAGAGGTCGATCTCTAGGTAGATAAAGGAAAATAATAAAGAAACCGCGCTCTTATTTAGTCTCTCTCTCTCTCTCTCTCTTTAACTTCTATTCCTCTTCTAATTCTTAGACTCTTATTTCTCTTTAACTCTTTTCTTACCCTACTTACACCTAGTATTCCTCTCGTAGAATTTCTCTTAATTTAAAAGAGTAGTCTATAAGTATTTATAATTACTCTTAAGTTAGTTATATAAGTATATATAAATCTAAGTTTTTATAAAAATACCTAAAAATATATCTCTTTACTCTACTATCTTAGTTATCTTATAAGTATGTTTTAAAACTTATATAGTAGTAAAAGATAGATATTATTAAGTTAGCTTTAAAGGATCTTTATAGTTTAAGTTAAAGAAGAGAGAGAAGGTAAGTAGATAGACTAGTTATAGTTATAGTTTCTTTAAAGGATTAGTAAATTAAGAACTAAATCTTAGCTCTAGAATAGTATTATAATAGTCTTAGATAAAGCTTAATTCTAGGTTCGTAAAGAGTATTATATATAGGTATTTAGTTATTACTCTCTAATAAATACGTTTACTAGAGACTATATTTTACTATAATCTAAGAATAGACGTAAATATATAAGCGCGATTAGTAGAGGAGTTTAAAATTAAGAGATATTATATTTCTATAAGTTTATTTAGTAGAGTATAATTATCCTTTACTAACTCGTCTTATTCTATAGAAATAGTTTAAGAACTAAATATTAGCCTCTAGTTATATTCTTTAAAAAGTTTAAATAATATAATATAGATAATTTAATATTTTCTTCTAATAGTATATAATAGAATTAATATAAAAGTATAATAAGAAGAATAAGAGCTATTAGTATTAGACTCTAAACTTATAAAACTCTTAAAACTCTACTATCTTACTTATTAAAAGTATTAATATAAAGTAACCTTCTATAAACTTACTTATATAAAGACTTAATCTCTCTTATAAATTATATATATAGAATATATACTAATTTTTAACTTCTTTTATAAAGTAAGAATCTTAGATCTTAAGAGGTTCTTAGTTTTATTTAATTTCCTTTCTAAAAACCTAAGTCTATTCTTATTAATCGTCTATATAACTAAAAACTTAGTTTCTAGAGGTTAACTTTCGAAAATTAAGAAGTAACTAGATATATACTAATATTAATTATATAATTATATAATAGAGTTTAAGTAGGGCTAAGCTTTTAAAACTCTTATAAAAAGAGAAGATTAAGAATATAGTAATATAAAAGATTAGTTATAACTTAATAAAGTAAAGATAAGACTAAAATTAATATTATTCTACTATATATAAAAGCTAACTAACTAACTAATAAGATAGTATAATAAATAATCGTAATATATACTCTACTATCTTAAATAGTCTTAATCTCTAGCTTATTACTACTAAATACTCTTTACTTATATAATACTATATAACGTTTTAATAGCTAACTAAGATAATACTTACCTCTTCTAGTAAAAGATAGAAGAAATAGAAGAGACTAATAGTATTCTATTAGAGCTACTAGTATTTCTTAAAGAGATAAAATTTATACTAGAAAGAAACTAAAATATAACTAATTATATAGATAATAACCTACCTATATATATTATATCTCTTTTAAGAAAGCTAGGTCTTTCTTTAGTAATTAGTAAGACTCTTAAAGTCTAGAACCTAATTCTAATAAGAAAAGAATCCTCTAAGAAAGTATAATATACTTAGAATAATAGGCCTAGATACTCTTTCTATTATCTTAAAAGATAGAGATATAATTTATATAAGTTCTTAGAGAAAAGATCTAATACTTAAAGAGGTAAAAATAGCTTTTAGAATAATAATATATATTATAAAGAGTATTAAGGTCGAGATAGAATATAAATTAAGATTAAATCTTCTTATAATTATACTAAAGTAGAAAAATCGTAGCTATAAGATAATAAAGTCTTAAAGTCTTTATAGTTACTACTATATATATAGTAGAAGTTCTTATTAGTATTAGTGTTTATATCTATAAATATAGTATCTATTAAATCTTAGTAAGCTAACTATAAGTTATAAGCTATTAGTACTTACTTACTCTAGTTTTATTAAGAAAGCTACTATATATAAGAGAGTATCTAGTTAGTAAGTCTACTACTAAGTTATCTTCGTCTAGATATAAATTTAAATAACTAAGAGAGTAATAGATTATAATATTACTATATTAATCTAGTTAGAAAATATAAATCTACTTATTAATAAAGCTTATCTTATATAACTACTAAGTAGTATCTTTATAATCTAAACGATACCTAGAACACTTATACTTACTAAGCCTACGTCTTATAAGTACTCTCTACTACTTAATAGTAATATAAATTCTCTAGTAGCTACTAGTATAGTAGGTTAGAATAAATCTTATAAGATCTTCTTACTACTATTTTCGACTACTACTTATTAGTAGTATTTTAGTAGATCGTAAGTAATACTTATATAGTATAAGATATATCGCTAGTTCTTATCTCTTCTATATAGAGAGTTTTATAATACTCTAATACTAGAAGTATATAAGATTATAAGATTACTTCTACTATTTATTATTACCTTTAAAGAATTCTTTTATACTATTAGTTATCTTATTAAGTTAGTATTCTATTTATAATAACTTAAAAAGTATACTTACTAAATAAGAAGCTATCTCTTCTATAACTTTAGATATCTATATTAAAGTATATCTAACTATTTAAGTAATTACTATCGCTCGTTAGTAAGTAGTTTTTAAGATCTTAAAGTTATTTCCTAGATAAAGTACAGCTACTATTATCTCTAGAATTAGTAGTATCTTACTAGATAGTAGTACTAGCTTAGAGACTTTTAATACTTTAATCTAGAAAGAAAAGATAGTCTAAATAAGTAATTATAGATCTATTAAAGTAAGTTAATTCTTTTTAGTTTATACTATCTATCTCATATTATCTAGTACTATCTTTTTAATTATTATAAGTTACTTATCTAGTATTATTAACTTTTTTTTATTAAGTAGTATATATTAAAGAAGCTATATACTTAAGATAAAGAGATTCTATTACTCTAGTAGATAAGTTTTAGTAACTATTTAGCTTAGAGTATAATTAGACGGGTTTTCTAATTCTAGTTTAGATAAGACTAGAAACTAGAGTTTTACTCTCTAATATAGTTATTAAATATCTTTAATTAATATATTAAGCTTCTAAATTAGAAAGTCGACCTATTTATTACTATTAGTATACTTATAAGAAGATTCGTTTTCGATTACTTAATACTTTAGTAGAGATTCTTTAGGTTTCTTAGGTTTCTAAGAAATAAAGATATTATAGTATTTCTATATAGATTAAAGATTTAAAAAAGATATATTCTTAGCTCGAATACTATTATATATTACTCTATTCTACTTACGTTCTTTTCTTTTCTTACTCTAGGTTAGAGAAGATATCTATAACCTATATAAAAGTTAGTCTTAAAAATCTCGTAAATCTTAATACTTACTCTATCTCTAGTATTTTAAGTTTATATCTTATATTTATAGAGAAATAGATCTCGTATAAATATTAAGTAATATTAATAACTAGACGCTTATATAACTTCTTATAAGCTACTTTATAAGAAATTAAATAGTATAACTTATACTTATAGTAAGTAAGATTATAATTCTAGTAAAAGAGCTTAAAAGCTAACGAAATATTATAGAGTATATTATTTACACTTGTCGTAAAGTTAATTATAGTAGTTTATAAAGAATAAAGTAACTTTTAGTTAGTAGTTTTAAGTAATAGAAGCGTCTAAGTTAAATACTCTTTAAAATTAAATATAACTTTATAGTTATTAAGAAAGCTTATCTTTATTAAGAGAAGAGTAGAATAGCTTACGATAGAGGTTTACTAGAAACGTAGTACGTAGTTAATAATATACTATATTTCTAGTAAAACCTTATATAGTTAAATTAAAAAGATCTATATCTACTTTTAATAGACTATACCTCTACGCCCTCTATACTAGCTACTCGTATTTAATCTAATAGTAGAATTATCTATTACTATCTTACTAATATTTTATTTATATCTATTATATTAAATATATCTATATACTAGTAGTATAAGTAGATAAATATAGAGGATCTAGGTATAATACCTATTACTATACTATTTATCTAACTTCTTATATTAGTTTTTTCTCTTATTAAGTCGACTTCTATCTATTATAGTAGTATTTTCGTATTCGTTCTTTAGCTAGAGATTATTCTATAGTTCTTAAACCTTAAGAGTCTATTTATACTAGAGTTATTATCTCGAATAGATTATCTTAGAATTCTCTTTAATATATAAGTAGTAGTAGAGAACGAGATAAACCTATAGATACTCTTCTTATCTTATCTTTATATAGTCTACTTTACTCTACTTACTAAGTACTCTTCTCTTATTTTATTTTCTATTTAATTAGTAATAACATTTATGTATACGTTATCTTACTATTCTTCTTTATACTAGTATTTACGTTCTACCTCTAAAATTAACTAATAATCTTACTTTTATTTCTTTAATAACTTAGCTATCGTTTTAATTCTCTATTTTACTTCGTCTTTATATATTTCGTCTTACCTCTACTTACTAAGTACTCTTCTCTTATTATATATAATAGTATTATATTATTATTCTTCTAAGGTATCTAAGATAATAGTCTTTAAGCTACTCGCTATTAGAAAGAAGCTACCTACTTTCTTATAGTACCTTAAGTAGTTTTTATACTAAGAAGAAGAGACTTAGAAGGTACTTTAAACCTTTATAAAGTTTAATAAGATTTAACTTATCCTCTCTCTTTTCTCTTTTAAGAATTTAAATATCCGCTTAGAGCTATTAGATTACTAGTAGCTTCTAAGACTAGATACTCTCTTAATAAATCTTCTAGAAAATTATTTTAAGCTCTAGAATTATAATAATATTAATACTAAACTATAGAAAGCCGAAGATATTCTTAGAAAAGTTATACTAAGCCTATTAAATTCTTCTATATAGAACGCGAAATAAAGTTTACCTACTAAAACCTCTAGGATAGTTAAGGCTTAGGTTAATAGAGAAAGGTTAGATATAGCTTAGATCGCTAGTAAAGTTAAAGAAGAGATTTTAAATATATTCTATAGAGTAACCTTCTTAGATCTTATAAGAGAAGTATATAGTTACTAAATAGATATAGTTACTAAGCTATTAATAGGTGTTAGTAATATATAGTACGAGCTCTATTATTAATTTTATAAGCTATATTAGCTAAAGAATAAGTATAAACTATTAGAGAAGGTAAGGTCTATTAAAATCTAACTAATAGATAAGATATTAATCGTGTCGATAGAAAATAAAAAACCTATTAGTAAAATAGACTATCTATAATAGTATATTAGACACGAACGTATTTTCTAATTTAACTAACACTCTAGATTCTATTTACGTTTCTCTTTAAGACTTATTTATAAGATAAGATATACTACTTATTCTAATACTTAGACGTCTAGCTTTTCTATTAATATTATATTAAAATAAAATTTTAAGCGAAGATTCTAAGTAGAACAGTCTACGTATAGTAGATTTTAGATTTTTAGAATAGATTAGTAATTACTACTTACGCTAAGTAGTAGAGCTATTAATAAATAGAGACTATATAAACTTTTATAAATTATATACTAACGATTTTCTTTCTCTTAAGTTACTATTAGAGAGACTAAGACGTATAGACTCTTAATAGTTAAGTCTTATAAAGAGAGTAAAAGTATACTTAGCTACTTATCTAAACTTATCTAAGCCTATTTATAATATAGAGGTAAACTTTATCTTACTCTTATCTTTTCTTAGACTTACTAACGTTATATAGTACTTATTTAATACTAGAAATTATTTTTCTAGAATAACTCTACTCTAAGAGCTTACTAATATAAGATGTTCTACTATAAAGTTCTCTAAGTTTTAGAAGATTCTTAACCTAGAGAATATATATATAAATTATTATATATTCTAAAAGATAGATACTAGACTACCTTTTTACTTCGCTTATATTATAAGAGCGCATAGTATAAAGAATAAAATAGAGAAGAGGACCTATATATCTAAACTATTTTAATATATAACCTATCTAGAATATACTAAGATAATATATAGAAGTAGTAAAGAATCTTCTAGTATACTAGATAAAATAGAAACCGACGATAATATAGGTTTAAGTAGAGTATATAGGTTATAGGCCCTATTTATTATTACTTTCTCTCTATTAGAAACTCTACTACTTAGTATAAGACGATATTAGACTAAGTTTTAGTATTAACTTTATAAATCGCTAGAATATAATATTAATATTAAGAAAGGTATTAAACCTACTAAATGTTTAGATTTTCTTAATAGGTTATTTAATAGAAAGCGTACTCTTAAAGAATAGAGGCGAAAGAGAGATAAAAGAATAGTATTTCTATAACGACCTTAAGTACTAAAAAATCCGAGAATAAGAGTAAGGTTCTAGTATAAGAAATATTAACTACGTACTAGTAGAAGATAAGATAGATATATATATTATTATTAGAAGCCTTAATTTTAGTAGCTATTAGAATAATACTATTAATAGAGTATAATTAGAATTAGAAGAGACTAACGTTATAGATTTAAATATTAAATTTTTCTAAGATACTTAATTTTCTATTAATACTTTATTAAATATATATTTTATTATTATACTTTCTATATATAGAATATACTCTAATACTAATAACTATAATATTTATCTATTAGATTAGTAGTACTATAAGTTATATATAGCTAGAATAAGAGTAAAGTAATACGTAGTAGAAGAGAATATAATAATATATATCTCTACCTTCTTCTCTTATAGTATTTTATTTTTAAATATTAATAAACTATCTCTTTCTCTTTTTTCTTCTCTATTACTTTAATAATACTAGATAGAACCTAAAGTCCTCGCTCTATAGTTAATACTTTTCTTTAGAAAATATATATTAGTATTAGTCTAACTCTTATTAGATTTCTCTTCATATTTTAATATATTTTTTAGGTGATTCTTACTAGGTCTACAAAGCGATAAAAACAGGGCTCTTAAGCTCTTAAGACCGCTACTACTACGTATCTACATTTTTAACTACGAGCTCTATATCTAAGCGGAACAGTTATAGAACGATATAGTAGAATAGATTTAGAAACCTAAGAGTCGGCTAGAAGTTAGATACTATAGGTGTTTTATATAGTTTTATATAATTTAATAGTAGTAAATTAAGTAGTAAAATAAGTAGAGTATTACGATTTAAATAGAAGAGAGTATAGTATTACTTATAGACTAGATATATATATATATATATATATATACGTATATATACTAGTATATATATAAGTAAGTATTATAAGTAATAATAAGTAAGTCTATAACTTTAAGTAGTTAGATAGTATATTAAATAAAGTATAACTCTCTACTATATTAAATTAGCTAATAGTCTTTATATAGAGTTAATAAGAGACGAATATATAATTAGAATAAGAGATTACTTAGTTATAGATAGTACTTAATAGTAGATAAACCTTAGAATACTAGAAGATATATATATTATAATTATATAATAATTACGTTTCTTTATCTAGGTAAGAACTAACTATATTAGATTCTTAGAAGGTTATATATATATAAGAAGAGCCGGCTTATAAAGGTCTAGTACTCTTCTAGAATTTTATAAGTAAAAGATATTATATAACTCTCTTATAGATCGCTTTTATTAAGAAGTAATATTTATAATATATAACTTTATTAATTAGTAATATTATTAACTATAGAGTATAAAGGTTTTATATAGTCTAGGTTATTATCTATTAGATAGAAGCTTTATACTTAACTTAATTAAATAATTAAGATTATACTATTATATCTTTTAAATCTATTATTATAATTATATAGTAATTATATTTTCTTATCTAGCTAGAATCTAATCTATTTAAAACTCTAGAAGGTTATTTATATATAAGAAGAGTCGACTCTTATAAGTCTAGTACTCTTCTAGAATTTTATTATTAGTTATTATATAATAAGAAAGTTAATAAGATTACTAGTTAATCTAATATAGTAAAGATTCTATATAATACTAGGTTATTATCTATTAGATAGAAGTCTCGTACTTAACTTAATTAAATAATTAAGATTATACTATTATATCTTCTAGATCTATTATTATAATTAACTCTATAATTCGCTTATTCTTAACTATTATAAATTAAAACCTATACCTTCTAGCTTCTTCTCTATTATATAAATAAGATCTAGTTAGAAACTATAATACTTTAAGTACTATTTTACTAGAGTAAGTATACTATACTTTTACTATAGTTCTAGTAACTAGAACTACTAAACTAGTCTCTTCTAGTCTAAGTACTAGTCGAACTAACCTAACGCCCTCTACTAGTAGTACTAGTAAGATTAAAGTTAACGTAGATAAGAATACGATTATTCTAGATATATAAATAAAGAAGTTTAAGATCGAAGCTAATAAGTCTATTTATATTACTCTACTTAATAAGTATATAGAAGACTATAAAGAACTTAAGATTTTTCTTCTTTAAATAAAACTCTACTTTAATTTTAATAATAAGAAGTTTAAGAATAAAAGCTATAATATTAAGAGCTTCTAGGTCGCCTCTTATCTTAAAGAAGCTAACTTTAAGTAGGTTTAACTATTTCTAGAGAACTTCTTCTAATATAAGTTAAGTAATAGAAGTATAATAGTTATAAAGACTATTTTTAAATTATAGAACGAGTTTAAAGAGAAAATTTATCGAATATTTAAAGATATTAATACTATAAAAGTAGTTATTTATAAGCTACTAAGTCTTTAATAAACTAGGTTAACTATAAGCTACTCTACTAAATTTTAGAAATATAAGAATAAGACTAGTTAAGATAATCTTACTCTTATAGAACTCTTTAAGAGAGAACTTAAATTATACCTTTAAGAAGAAATAGTAAGATAAGATATTATAAGAGACTAGACCTTAAATAACTTAAAAGAAATAGTTTCTAAAATTTAATTAAGAAGTACGTAGAGAGCTCGTAGAAGCGTAGCTTCTATAGGGTCTTATATATATAAGAAGAGGTAACTAGAACCTTCTAGAAGTAATAGAATAGAGTAGCGTCGAACTAAATCGAATTCTACTTATAGCTAGTACTTAGTAAGAGTCTATACTTAGCGAGAGCTTTTAGTCTAAGTATACTCTAGGGTTATAACTCTTATATTACCTCTCTTCTTCTCTTCGCTTTCGCCTAGCTATATACTCCTTTTATTTAACTAGGGCGGTAGTACCCTCTATTACCGATTCTAGCTTCTAAGTTAGATATTTATAACCGACCTACTTAACTAGATACTTCTATCGATTACCTCTTCTAGAAGCTTTCTTCTACTTAAGTATACGCTTTACCTTATACTCTTCTATATTATTAACAAGTATTATAGGAGGCTAGCTTTCTTCGATAACCTATTCTAGTAGTAGCGTTATATATATAGATTATAGAAGTCTAGTATAAAATATATTATATATATCTAGTAGTATATTTAGACGGTAGCTATAAGATCTAACGACATTTATAACTATAAACTTCGTATACCTAGTATCTAGCTTCTTATAGAGCCTATCTATTTTAATATTCTCTAGACTAAGTTATATCTTATCCTCTACCTAGTAGTTAGGTACCTAGTCGCGCTTCTAATTAGTCGCCTACTCCTAGACTTCTTAGGCCGCCGCTATTACCGCTTACGCTTACTCTCTTACCTCTTTTAGTTTTCGTATAATTTAGTTAGCTTTAGCGATTAGAAAGTCTCTATTATCTACCTCTAATAATTTAATATCTTTAAGTAGGCTCTAATACTATTCGTGAGATAGAAAGAATAGGCTTATACCTATAGATATTAAGTCCCGTTTATATATTCTAGATATAGCTAGTAGTAACTATTTAAGCTAGTCCTTCTAGACCTAGTCTATAAACTAGCGTAAGACTATTTTAACTACTTTGTTTATTCGTTCGATAGTACTATTAGTCTCTAGCGAGAAGGTAGTAGACAATCTACGCTTAATTCGTAGTAGCTTATATACTCTCTTTTATAGGACGCTTATAAACTATATACCTCTATTAGAGATAATTACTAAAGGTAGGAAGTAGTAGAGTAGATATCGTCGTAGGAACTATTTAACTACTATTTTAGCTTTAATATCTTCTAGGCTATCTACTATTACCTCTTTACTTAACTAATCTATAACTATAATTATATTTTAGTAGTCTTTAGAC
>MU252045.1:0-11672 GCA_019669835.1 Amylocarpus encephaloides
ACTAGATTAGCTAATAGTCTTTATATAGAGTTAATAAGAAACAAATATACGATTAGAATAAGAGATTACTTAATTATAGATAGTACTTAATAGTACGCGAACCTTAGAATACTAGAAGCTATATACACCTAAAATAGGCCCTACTATAGACTTAGAAGATCTAATCTAGAAGCTAAAATACTTACTCTCTTACTTTAATTAGTTTACGAGCGAAAATAAGTCGCTATACTCTTAATTTAAAGACATTCTAAAAGCTAAGCTTAAAATTAATACTAGAGCTATTAGGTCTAAAAAGAAGTATATTTAGTATACTTTTAAACGACTTATAGAGAAAGTAGTAGAGTATATATACTCTTAGATTAGTACTATTAAAACAACCTAGGCTTTTATAATTAAAGAGTTTCTAAAGTAGCTAAATCTTATCTTTACTAACTTATAAAAGAAGAGTAAGATACTCTTAAAAGTTAATATAATATACTAGAGTAATAGAGACTTCTAGAACTTCTTATAGAAGTTTAAATAAACCCTTCTAGAAGCCTAGAATTAGAAATAAGACGATTAGATATATAAAGACTATCTAAGAGCTACTATTAATTATAAGCTTTAAGAGTATCTAATTATCTAGAAGAAGTCTATCTTATATTTAAATTTATAACTCTATTACGTTATATTTCTAATAATCTATAAGAAGTAAAGATATAGAACTCTCGATAAAAGTAAGTACGTCTAGACGACTATTTAAAGTTATATAACCTATAAACCTCTATTAATATAATAGAATAAGAGTCTATACTAGTTATAGTAGTAGTTACTAAAAGAGGCTCTTCTAGCTAGTTATTAGAGTAGTATACTACTAGTACTATCTTAGTTAAAAGATAAAAGAGATATAAGAAAGATACTTATATATACTATAAGAGTATATACTATTAGATATTAGACTACTATTTTAAACTAGCTAGTCTACTTAGATACTAAGACTTTTAGAATACTAAGCTAGAGAGTTATTTACGTAAGTTATAAGTCTCTACTTCTTTAAAGAATAAAGTCTCTACTACTAGTACTAAGACTATAGAGTTATAAGTCGAAGAAGTAGAAGAATAGTAAATAAACTTTAATTTAGAAAAAGAGTAACCTCTAGCTAAAGTCGCGTCTAGAGGTTATATAGAGAGTTAAGTAGAGTATAAGATCGTTTTAAAAGCTCTATAGATAGTAAGCTATTTATTATATTAGTATTAGTAAATAATATTTTATTTATAAATATACTAATTAATACTAGCTATTTTTCTTATAAACTATATAACTTCTACTTTACTTAGAATAATAATCTAATACGTCTATCTATTATATTATAGAAGGTTATAGGGTGTAATAAAAAAGTCTATCTATAATTATTAAATAAATCTTATATAAGATTTATTTAATTTTCTATATAACCTATTAGTATAAATTTACTAAGGCGATAAGATTTATTTAATTAGATTTATTTATTAGAGTTAAGGTAAGAAGAGGGTTTTAGATACTATAAATCGTATATATATTATTTTATATATATACGATACGTATACTATAACGCGCTTTCTAATAAACCTATTATTTAATATAGTTACTAGGTATAGAAGTTTCGTAGTTAAGTTTTAATAGGGGAGAGTATGTGTATAGACTAGGTAAGTAGCTACCGTGCTCGCCTTAACTTTCTTACCCTCTAATTAGTCCTCTAAACCTCCTCTTCTAAGGAACACTAAAAACTCCGTCTACTACTATAAAATTTAAAATCTAACCTTCTAACTAGACTTCTTAACCTAGGTGAGAATACTATACCTTAGTATACTTCTTCTAATCTAGCTCTTCTAAAAATAGATTTTTATAATTATCTTATATTAAAGGCTAGTAGACGCGCTACCGCGAGCCTTATAAAACTCTACTCTAACGTTTAGTAGAAGTAGGTTATATAAAATAGATTAAATTATAAGAGAAGCTATTATATAAAGTATATATCTTATAAAAGAGAAAGAGAAAAGAGAGTAGAGTAGTATAATAGTAGAGAAGTAGTATAAATAAGAAAATAAGTAGATCTACGGTTTAATAGCTAGGGAGTAGAAGGGGTAGGAGGCTCTTAAAAATAGCCCGGGCATACCTACTAGCCGAGCGCTAGCTAGGGGCTAGTCGAAAGTATTAGTCAGAAGGACTACTATAATTATATCTAATATAGTAGAGGGATGTCGACTAATTTACATAGAGTCTTAAAGAGACTAAACTCTCTCTTACTAATAGTACTACGGGCTATTATTCTATCTAACTCCTTTCTAACATAGAAATTTTAAACCGCCGATAGCTCGACCCCTTTAGAGTAGAGATAGACTACTATTAGAAGCGTACTATTATTCTACCCTTAGACGGTAACCGCTTATACTACGTTAGTACTAGGATTAATCGAGGCCTTATAAGTATCTATAACTATCCTAGCCGTAAGTATAAAAGGGATAGTACCCTTAGTAGTAATAATCTCTAAGATAGCCCCGCTCACGTTTATCTTAAGTCTACTAAAGATAGTATCTTAGGACTTATCGCTATAGGTGATATTCGAAGTAGTAAGAATAAAGTCGAGGAGGCTAGACACCTAACTAGGAGAGAGGCTAGGGATAGGTACCCTAGATAACGAAGGGACGAAGACTATAGCGGCTCGGTTTACGCTTAAGCACAGGGCCTCTTAGAAGTACTAGCCGGTAGTACTTACCTAGGTAGACTTCTATGGCCCGATTATGTCGCTAGTAGCGTTAGAGTAGGTTTAGTACTTAGTAAGGAAGGCCGCGATATCGGGAGCTAGGTTAAGTAGTTAATAGGCTAACTCTAAATAATCTAGGGCCGCTATAGCCTAGGCCACTTCCTAAACTACTATTACTTCTCTATCGCGAACTATTAATAGAGTATAGAGTACGATAGGAAGAGCCGTAGCTACGAGCGTAAGAGTCTATTAAGCGAGTTAGCTTAAGGATTCGATCGATACTAAGGTAGCCTTATAGTAAGTTATATTATAGTAAGAGGAAGTAGGATATAAACCGAGTAGCGAGAGAGATGTCTAAGAAATAAGTAAAGAAGGTTAGATAAGGATATTAACAGCTTATAAAGATAAAGTAGCGTCTTAAATAAAGAAATACTTAGGGAGGAGAGAAGAGTATAGGAGCGTTATAAATATAGATAAGTAGATCTAATTAAGAATAAGAAGACTATTATATATTTATCCTATACTAGCTATTATTCTACGATCTTCGTATACCTTAAGAAAGAGGATTAGATACTTGTTCCTAGTATAGCCTTTCTTAGTAGTAGGGTTACTTAGTTTATATTATATAATAGGCGCGAGTTAGTATTCTATTACTATAAGGTGATCGCGCTAGGTTAAGACCTAGTCTCGCGAGAAGGATTATAGTATAGACTAAACTACCTACGATCCTTACTATAAACCGTAAAAAGGGGAGGCTATAGAAGTTAACCGATCACGTACCTATAGCCGGCTAGAGGGGTAGGGAACTAATACTTTACGTCGTATATTATACGAGGCCGGCCCGGCCCACATCTTTTCCTACTAACTAACACTCCCCTCGGTCTCCTCTTATCTATTATTTCCCTAGCTTTAGCCTTAAACCGCTTCTCTAACGTAGACCTACTAATATCTATAGGGTAGAGGCCGTGAGGCTTAGGGCGGCTTCTTAACGTTAATATACTTCTAGAGTAGTAGGTAGGATTCTTCCTATTAGTTAACTAGCTATACTTAGGGCCGCTCTGTGACGCTAATGTGCTTCCAGAGTAGCGGGTAGGATTCTTTCTATTAGTTAGCTAGCTATACTTAGGGCCGCTCTATAACGCTAATTTACTTCTAGAGTAGTAGGTAAGATTCTTTATATTAGTTAGCTAGCTATACTAAGGCCGCTCCGTGAGGTTAATATACTTTAAGAGTAGCGGGTAAGATTCTTTATATTAGTTAACTAGCTATACTAAGACCGCTTCGTGAGGTTAATATGTTTTAAGAGTAGCGGGTAGGATTCTTTATAGTAGTTAGCTAGCTATACTAAGGCCGCTCCGTGAGGTTAATATGTTTTAAGAGCCGCGGGTAGGATTCTTTATATTAGTTAGCTAGCTATACTAAGGCTACTTCGTGAGATTAATATATTTTAAGAGTAGTAGGTAGGATTCTTTATATTAGTTAACTAGCTATACTAAGGGCCGCTTCGTAAGGTTAATATGTTTTAAGAGCCGTGGGTGGGATTCTTTACGTAGAATTAAGAGCTAATATTAACTTTATTACTATCTTAGCCTAGGTACTCTATACGACCGCGCGACATATCTACTAAATAGAACTTAGAACATCTACGTAAAACGTCGCTCTCTTCTCTTTACCTCTAAAGTATCTCTATAGAGAGCTCTTTCGATAACCTACTTACTAGAACACCCCCTTCTATAGGTGATAGCTTCTATCTATCTACGTACTACCCCTTCTATTTATACTATCGCTTCTACCTATTTAAGTACTACCCCTCTAGAGTAGCTCGATATATACTCTTATAGCTAACTACTATTCTAGATGTTCTATAAGGGAATACTACTAACTCGCTACCCTTCTTTAGATAGAGCCTAACCGGCGCCTTAATTATTAGCCTCGTGTTTACCTTTCTTCTTTCCTATACTATTATAACCCGAGCTTAGGTTTCGGTGATAATAATCCTCTTATCCGCTCGTACGTTTAACTAGTCTCGCGTTAGAGACTCTTCTCTAACTAGTCCTATAGTCTACACATTTAGTCTAATATACTAAGTATATTTAGCTAAAGTGCCCGGGAATAGGATAGCGTTTCTAGTAAGCTTTACTACTACGGTGTAAGTGAAAGAGTATTACCTCCCTCTCTAAGCTAACGTATCTAACGCTAGGCTAGCGCCTTTCTTTACTACTATATTCTACTATATAGTCTTTAGAAGAGTGTTATATCTCGTTACCCCCCCCTCTACTCTTAACGTAAGAAGGCTCTAGATCTCTTCTTACTAAATTACGATAATCTTTATAAGCCTAGACATTAGCTCGTTTCTCGTTTAGGTTCTAGGGATTATAGTTCTCGCTAGCGCTACTAACCTAGAGAAGTCTCTTAAAGACTAGACGAAGTAAGCTAAGCGAGATAAGTTCATTCTTAACCTTAGGCTTATCGTCTAGCTCCTTAGCTTTAGGATCTTTATAGTAATTAGAGGTAGGTTTATACTTATAAGTCGAGAGTGAACGATACTAAGCCGGACTAAATAGTAGTCTTTAGCTCTCGTCGTAAATATATACGCGGCGGTAGTTATAGTAGATAGCTCCCTATCTTTAGTTCTCTCTTACTAAATTATCTAATAGTTTCGAGTAATCTATCGCGTTCTTAAATTTTCTAGAGCCGGGGTCAGGTAATATATTACTAAGTACGAATGGACCTATTAGGTCTTCGATACCTACTCTATAATTAGTAAGAAGCTCGCTCTCTTAGACTATATTTCCGACTAAGCGAGCTATAGTAGTTTTTCTTCTTACCGCTCTACTACATCCTAGGCGATACCTACCCTCTACCTTTCTTAGCTTTCGATAGGGGAGAACGAAACCAGACCCTAAAGTAGGATCGAGAGACCGGTTCTAGGTCTCGCTAGCTCCGCTGAACCTTATTTAGAGAAGAAGAGAGGGAGAGAGGGAGAGAGAGAGAGAGAGAGCGAGAGAGGGAGAGAGGGAGAGGGAGAGGGAGAGAGAGAGAGCGAGAGGGAGAGAGAGAGAGAGGGAGAGGGAGAGAGAGAGAGCGAGAGAGGGAGAGAGAGAGAGGGAGAGGGAGAGGAAGAGAGGAGGAAAGGAAGAGGAAGGGAGGAGGAAACAAAGAGGAAGGGAGGAGGAAAGAAAGAGGAAGGGAAGATAGTATAGTCTAATATTACCTATATTATAAACTTTATAGAAGCTCTTTCTCTTAGTATAGAGAGGAAGAACTTATAGACATTTTAGTTTATATATTTCTTAGTATAATATCGATCCTATACTCCTAGGTTATTTAAGGTCTCGCCTCTTATATATATATACTACTATTCTTATAATAGGTTAAACTATCGTATATAAAAATCTATTACGTAGGTCTTACTTAGTATACCTTTATAGTATTTAACTTAACCTCTCGTAAGCTCTTATCTTCTATATAGTTTAGAATCCTTAGATAGTTCTATAATTCGATCTCTTACATCTAAGACTATTTTAGGCTATACGTCGTCGATAGTATTACTCTTATCTAAAGGAAGCGACATAGTAGGATATAGCTAGCGGGCGGCTATACTATGAACCGTTGTGTTAGAATATTATTCTACTATAGTAGATAAAACCCTACGCCGCTAATAAGACTACGCGAGCGACGACCCGCGACCTTAATACTCTAGGACGCCTAGAAGGATAGTACTACCTAGTTAGTTAGTCTTATTAAGTGGCTTAAAAGACGCCCTTAGTCGTAAGAGAGAACGAGAGGGAGGTACTCTATTTAGAGGGGGTTCTACTCTAGTATAGCTTTATAGCTACACTCTCTAGTATATAGCTTCGTAGATCTTTTCTTATTAATAAACTATAAACTAGTCTCTTTCGTCTCTTCCTCTATCTTTAACTACCTACCCCTCCCTTCGTACTACGAGCTGTCGCGGGCTTAGATTAGCTACGTCTCTCTTAAACCTAGCTCTATATTACTATTAATAGCGTCTAGGACATTCTTTTAACTACTCTTACGATATTATCTCTCCTTTAATAAATATTCCGGCCCTCTAGATTTATTCTCTCTATTACGGTTCTTACTCTATCTCTAAGTTATCTTACGTACGCTCGAGCTACTCTCTATAATAGAACCTCCCCTAGTACTATTACTCTTAAGTACTATACCCTCTAGGTCCGGGCAGAGAACAGCTCGTTCTTAGGGCTATAGATAAGCGAGACCTAGAAGCTTATTATCTCCGAGAAGAAAGGATAAGATCGAGAGACTATAAGACGCTTCGCTAAGACAGCTTACGTTAACCTACCTATTATAGTTACTCGAAACTAAATTCAAATAGTAGTAGTCTTATAGATCCCTAGCGTAGGCTACTTTCTCTCTACTATTCCCTACGATATAGTTATTATAGCGTACCTTCGAGTAATAGACGCGACTACTATACCCTAGTAGTAGAGAGAGGTCGAGTAGCGAGACTAGGGGAGGGAGGAGGCGGCTTTATATTATACCGAAGATAGGGCTTGTTTCTTATATAAGAAATCTTAGTCTATAAAGATAGAGGGGGGTTTATTCTATCTAGGGTATAACTAGGAGCGACCCTATATATATACTTATAGAAGACGAGTAAGAAATAAACGAGAGATAGGCTACTAGGAGTCTTATAGCGAGGAGCGGGAGACTAGTATATAACCCGCCTGTGAGGAGGTTATAAGAGAGCTTAGGATTTAGGTAATACGATAGTAGTTAAAGTAGACGTTCTAGGTCCTATCGAGATGTAACCTACTTTTAATAGTATAACTTAGGAAGAGTCTACTTAGCCTTAAATATCTATATATGTAGCCTTCTTCTCTTATTTAGAGGAGTATCAAATTTAGATGTTTCGCTAAACCTCTATATATTTCTACGGGTCCCCGGCTTTACACTAGCTTCTTGTCGCTCTTTTACTCTTAGGGTAGATACGTGATTATTACGTGCCTAAGGCTTCGCCCCTCTATATTTAAGGAACTATCCCTCCTGTCTCTTATCTCTACTCTTTCTACGCTTTTTATCTAGTAGTAGATCGTATAATTATAATACCTACCTCTTAGCGTCTAGTTAAACCCTCTCTCTCTACTTTCCTCTCCCTACCCTAGGAACTCTATAATATAATATATACTCTAGTCCTTACTACTTTAACCCCGCTTATAGTATACTTAGATATAGGAGAGCTCTATCTTACGCTAAGTATCGTAAAGCGTAATACGTAAGTTAAGAAATATTAAGCTACTACGACCTAGCTTAGACAAGTATAGACTAACCTCCTTTAGTATTATTCGGTCGTTACGTCTAAGGTAGGGGCTATTTACTATAGCTAGAACACCTTTCTCTTCTCCGGCCCCTAAATATAAGATACGGTCGACTAGTAGCTTACTACTATTAGGCCGCGGAACCGCGGTTATCTTACGCGGCTCGAGGTGACTATGGCCCGACTGTGAGAGGCTAGACCTCGAATAACTTAAAAGAAATAGTTTCTAAAATTTAATTAAGAAGTACGTAGAGAGCTCGTAAAAGCGCAGCTTCTACGAGGTCTTATATATATAAGAAGAGGTAACTAGAACCTTCTAGAAGTAATAGGATAGAGTAGCGTCGAACTGAATCGAATTCTACTCGTGGCTAGTACTTAGCGAGAGTCTATACTTAGCGAGAGCTTTTAGCCCGAGCACACCCTAGGGTTCTAACTCTTATATTACCTCTCTTCTTCCCTTCGCTTTTACCTAGTCGTATACTCCTTTTATTTAACTAGGGCGGTAGTACCCTTTATTACCGATTCTGGCTCCTAAGTTAGATGTCTATAACCGACCTACTTAACTAGGTACTTCTATCGATTACCCCTTCTAGAAGCTTTCTTCTACTTAAGTATACGCTCTACCTCGTACTCTTCTATATTATCGACGAGTATTATAGGAGGCTAGCTTTCTTTAATAACCTGTCCTAGTAGTAGCGTCGCGTATATAGGTCGTAGAAGTCTAGTATAAAATATATTATATATACTTAGTAGTATATTTAGGCGGTAGCTATAAGATCTAATAACCTCTATAACTATAAACTTCGTATACCTAGTATCTAGCTTCTTATAGGGCCTGTCTATTTTAATATTCTCTAGACTAAGCTATACCTTATCCTCTACCTAGTAGTTAGGTACCTAGTCGCGCTTCTGATTAGTCGCCTACTCCTAGGCTTCTTAGGCCGCCGTTATTACCGCTTACGCCTACTCTCTTACCTCTTTTAGTTTTCGTATAATTCGGTCAGCTTTAGCGATTAGAGAGTCTCTATTATCTACCTCTAATAATTTAATGTCTTTAAGTAGACTCTAATACTATCTATGAGATAGGAAGAATAGACTTATACCTATAGATATTAAGTCTCGTTCATATATTCTAGATATAACTAGCGGTAACTATTTAAGCTAGTCCTCTTAGGCCTAGTCTATAAACTAGCGTAAGACTGTTTTAACTACTTTGTTTATTCGTTTAGTAGTACTATTAGTCTCTAGCGAGAAGGTAGTAGATAACCTACGCTTAATTTATAGTAGCTTACATACTCTCTTCTATAGTACGCTTATAAACTATATACCTCTATTAGAGACAATTACTAAAGGTAGGAAGTAGTAGGGTAGATATCGTCGTAGGAACTATTTAGCTACTATTTTAGCTTTAATATCTTCTAGGTCATCTACTATTACCTCTTTACTTAACCGATCTATAACTATAATTATATTTCGGTAGCCTTTAGAGACTAGTAAATCTATAATAAAGTCTATAGATATTTCGAACTATATTTAATCTAGTATAGATAGTAGCTTTAAGAATCTCTATCGACGAGACCTTTATACCTTATTCCTCCTATAATTGTCGTAATTCTATATAAACGTACGAATATTAGTTACTATTCCTAGCTAGAAGAATAAGCGAGCTACTAGTGTATATATAACCTCCCTACCTAGGTACCTATAAAGCGCTATATCGTAGGTTACTTAAATTAGACGAGCCCTTAGGTTAAGGCTATTAGAGACTCATTTTCGTCCCTAGAATAGTAGGTAATCTTATTCTAATATTACGTACTTAGATATAGACACTTTTAAGCTAAGCTCTATAGGAAACCTTCTAGCGCTAGCCTTTATAGTACTTAGGGCCTTATTATACTTAGGGTCGTTTACTATAGTCTAATCTCAGTCTATAAGCTCGTCTAGTAGTTCTCTTATTATATAGTCTCGTAGGCTAGTAGGGCTAGCCCTAATAGGCGAAACGCGAACTATAGGGCTTACTACTAGTATTTTAGGCTTTAGTAGCTGTATATTACGATCCGCTAGTCGCTTATTAGACCCGTTCTAAGGTATATCCTAGTCCTGTCTTAATAGAGCGTCCGCGCGTTCATTTTCCTTACTAGGGACGTGTATAATATGAAAGTTATACCTAGAGAGAATTAAGGACTAGTATATCTAGCGCTTCGTAAGCTTTTAGACGGTTATAAAGTACTTTAGATTCTTATAGTCTATATATATATTAAACCGCTTAATATTACGTAATTCGACGTCTTATTCTTCTAGGTAGTATACGATAGCTAGTATCTCCTTGTCGTAAATCTTATAGTTATATTCTACTAGGTTATTCTTCTTTAAAAAGAAGGCGTAGGGTACCTATAAGCCTTTATCGCTTAGCTACTATAGCGTACCTCCTATATACTACCTAGAGGAGTCAGTTTTAATACGTGTAGGCTTATTATAGTCGAATTAGACTAGTGTAGGAGCTGAAGTAAATATATCCTTTAGCTTATATAAGACTACGTCTACTCTATCATTCTATACGAATTTTCGGTCTTTATATATAAGCTCTGTAAGTGGTCTTACTAGATCTGAAAACCCTTTAATAAAACGCCTATAAAAGTTAGCGAACCCTAGGAAGCCACGTACGCCTTTAACTAAAGTAGGTACCTTCTAGCTAGTAATAACCTTAACCTTTTCTAGGTTCATTTTAAGTCCTTTTCTAGCTTCGATAATAAACTCTAAGTACTTAGTCTCTTATACTTTAAATTCGTATTTATTAATATCGATTTATAAGCTAGTGTCCTAAAGTCGCTATAGTACTTAATATACGTACTTATAGTACTAGTTCCTACTTCTAGACGAATATATTAAAATGTCGTCTATATAAGTAGAGTAGAATTCGTCTAGGTAGTCGTGTAGGGTCTAGTTAATATACTTCTAAAAAGTACTAGGTACATTCGCTAAGCTAAATAGGGTGACTATCTATTCGTATAAGTTATAGCGCGTTCGAAAAGTAGTCTTTTATTTATCGCCTTTCGCGATCCGTATCTTATAAAAAGCGGCGATTATATTAAGTTTAGTAAACTACTATACTTTACTAATATTTCGTAGGGTCTTATAAATAAGTAGTAAGAGGTAGCGGTCCTTCTTTATAATACGATTTAAGCTACGGTAATCGATATAGAAGCGTAAGTCTCCCTCTAGCTTTTTAATAAATAGTACTAGAGCTACTACTAGCGAATTACTAACGTGTATAAACCCTTTATTAAGTAGGTCTATTAGGGTCTTCTAAAGTACTAGAAGCTCGTCCTACGACATACTATATAATAGCCTCTATAGGACCTTAGGCTACTAACTATTTATAGTTTTAAGTTTAATAGTATAGTCGGTACCTAGCTCGCGTAGTAGTAGTAGTCGTTCTACTACCTAGTAGTTGAAGATACTTAGGAACTCGTGGTAGTAACTTAGTAGCTTAGTCGCTAGATCCGTACGCTACTTTATAGCTAGCGTCTTTATAATATTAGTTATACTAGCTGAAAACACTTATATACTCTTTCGCTTCTACTAGCTCTTCTACTAGTAATAGAGTACTATAGCTAACACCTATATAGCTACATTCGCTTATAGCCT
>MU252046.1:0-11616 GCA_019669835.1 Amylocarpus encephaloides
TGTTTTCGGAGTAGGAATGTAAATAGTTGATTCTGCCATAGTAAATAAGAATATAGAACAGTGAAATAGATTATATTTAAAGCAGCATGAACAGCCGATTTTACAGTCAGGCTATTGGTGGATCTGCTGTGGCGCTAACCTCGTTTTTACAATCAATACACCCTGTAGAGAGTAGCGGTTTCGCTTTATCTTAGTAACTCAGACCCTCCTGCGTAATTTGACGTAGGTAATGGGTCTTTTTACCGTAATTCGCCTCCTTTTTTCAATATTCACCTCGCTAAAAGTCCTATAGCTCCTTGCGACCAATCATAGTATACTGTTTACCAAATTTTTAAATGGATCTAAAGCAATTTAGTTGCGATAAATAGTATAATACGTAAAAATCGTATATAAATAAGTATTTTTTAATACAGTATTTCGATATTTTCTATAAAAAAATTAAAATAAATGTATTCGAAAAGTTTTTATCTATATAATCGATTTTATTTACAAAAAACGCCACTAAATCCTGCCTCCCTATTCCTATCTATATCAGCGCGAATTAGGTTTTCCAGCCTCTTTTCTCGCCTACCTTTTTATTTCGAATAGCCATCAGATTTTTTTTTTATATAATATAAACCCCAAGATTCGTTTGGTAAATTTTACCAATAAGATAAAATAATATGAAAGATAATTAAAAAACCGGAGCCACCAAGAAAAGTCTTCAGTGCTCAAGCACGCGATTCAATGTTTTTTTCGCCCCCAAAGGTAAGCATGCTTCTTCAATAGGGATCATTAGGAAGCCGCATGCTGAAATAAGCGTGAGGCTTTCCGCCCACCTGCAAACTGACGAGCTGTACACGAGCGGCACTGCTACATAAGCGCCATCATGAGCCGAGCCGATGGTGCTCGGGTTTTTTTCACATGCCAGGATCACCAGATGTGAACGTTTTGCAGCACCAAATGAAGCAACCGATGATGGTGTGTTAGTTGCTTCTTTTAGGTCGGCGTGGGGTATGCATTGTTCACCGGCTTTCACTCCTGGAAGAGTGTTGATGTGGTTGTGGCAAATGCATCGAAGCCAAAGATTGCCTAGACAACCATGATTCTCAAAGCTATCGGTGAATAGTCATAGTCTCCATCATTGTGGAAAGAGGAGTTCCCCAAACTTGCTCACATCAAGAAGACGAAAATTCCAATGCAGTTCTTCCCAGAATGGAATAGGCAACGGGATACAGAGCAACACTGCCTAAAGAACTGGGCAACTTTTCTCCTTTGTGAGATACGCTAGACTAAGCACCATAACCAGCCACCACTTCAACAGCAGTAGCCTGCACTCTCACGCTCTCCATCACACTCGCGGTAGGAATGGCACCCAAAGGAGTAACACTGTTCCCAATAACAGCGAGGGCTTCAGCAGAGGCTTTGATACCAACAGTAATATATCCCACCAATCCATCAGCAATGCTATCCCCAGCATCTCCATCGAAATAACCGCCGCATGTCCATCCGAGCTCACACTCGTGAACAACGCATTCTCAGAGATGGTGATACGGTTGAGCGTGCTGAAATGCGCACTGCAAGGATCCAGCTCGTAAATCTCATTGATTAACGTCTCGTTGAAGAAGGGCCGTCCGCCGTGTTGAAGGGATGCAGCGCTGTGTTATTCGTGTGATGTAGTACCCTGGAAAGATGGCGAGGAATTCGGCAATGCCAGTTTCATCTGTGGACATGATGCCTCGGGGGAAACTCTCGTCGTCTGTTGTCCCCTCCGCGTGTTTTTGTTTATCCGTCGGCTAGCTAAAAGCTGTGTCGAGGTCTATGCCTGTGAAGCCTCAGTGGATACCTTCTGCATCACCGTGCAAGATGGTGAGGTAGGTATTAGGGAGTCTAGGTTGCGATGTTAGCAGGGGGGTTAGGCGCGAGAAATGTGACTTGCGGTTCATAAATCTCGATGTCAATCACGCCAATATCGAGGCAGATGTCAAGGCTTCCACGGCCTTCACGGATGTCGTGGCTAAGCAAATTTAGTTGGCCGAATTAAACCAATGAGATTTGTTGACATACCGGGAAATCTCTTCGTCAGCTACATATGGACTAGTGTCCGGTGATAGAATACAAGTATCATCCTAGATCTCTGTATAATGAAGACTCTCTCCCTTGTCGAAAGCTGTGCTTGGAATAGGCATTTTACCACCTGCAATTTGTCGCGGTTGGAGACTAGTAGAACGCTTGATAACGCTTTGCTTTTACTTGTTCACCGAGGAACTGAATCGCAGTATCAAGAGATGGGGCGAACCAAAAGTTGCTGCTCTTCGAGCTTCAATTTGAGCAGCGCTTTTATCCCTTCACAAATGCCGCGTCAGTTATAAACACAAGCTAAGATATCCAGCCAAAGAAACTACCAAGCTTCGCCCCCCCCCCCACAGTTCCCCCTTCTTAACAATTCGCTATAGCATTCATAGTCATTAAGAGTTGGGTATCATAAGGTCAGGGTCCATCTTGCATGCATCTGCACGAATTCCACCTAGCTAGTAATCATCCAATCCCAAGTACACCTAATTTTCCAATCCAACCATATTCTAAATCCCAGTCATAACATCATTAAAAGCCACAAAACTAGCTCACATCAAGCCTTCGGAACATCAAATTTATTCAGAATCCGCCCAAACATACTACACATCCTCCAGCACCCTAACTCCCGTAACGCCGCAGCAGCTCTTCTGACTTCGTCTCTCTCCTTATACCCCTCAGGTTGCCTAGTTTTGATTTTCAACTTCGCAAAAGCCCAGCACACAATACCACCAGTGAAAAGACAGACTGCTGTCTCATAGGAGGCATCAGCAGCCGTGCCAGAGCTAACAAGGTGGTGACAGAGTTCCAACATGTTATAAACATGTGTCATTGTACTTGTCGCCATCTCAGAGTTGGCCCAATGCTTAAGGTTCTCTTCGGCGAAATCACCGTCATTGGCATTCTGCGAACGGCCCGCGACTAAGTGCATGTCGCTTAATGAGACGTCCAAGGCGACATACCCGAGTCGTTGTAGTAGTGTTGCTGCGGTTCCACCGCCTAGTGGACTTTCAGGACCGTAACACTCGCCCCAGCTATCGAGCGCATCAACTAACCATTGCCGTCTAGTCTTAAGAGCTTCTCCCATGGGGAGAGCATGGGGTCCGAATGCCCCCACCAGACCGGTAGGATTCAGCATAGACGTAGCTTGACGCCATTCAAAAATATGAGTGTGAATGGCATAGACTAAGACTAGGGATCCGATGGAGGAATTGGTGGGTGTTGCGGGAGGCGGTGGCTTGACCCACTTTCTGAGTAGACAGGCGTTCAGCGCGGGAAGATAGTAACTACCGACGCGTTAACAAGGAGGTCTAATTCTGTACACTTCTCGTAGAAACTAGGATAGGAGATATGAACGAAACCTCAGAGGAGACTCACGTTGCTAAGGGCCCATCAGCTTGACCACCAACGAGTAGCTTCCACGAGGCAGCCGAAGAAGCTTCCCAATACTCGACAGGACAAGGAAAGACGCAATTTGTTGTCTCGGCTTTGCTAACATATGGTTGATTGTTGAACAGCGCTGGATATTGGCAATCGAATATCTGGTGGGTGTGAGTTATCCGAAGATTGTGCTAGAGGGGAACACCACTAACATATACACATAAGCCTAAGCGCTTGCGTTTCTCGGTCTCTATCCATGAAAGCCAAATTGCATCCAATTGACTTAGACCCGGACGTTGGAACCGCTCAACTGGTACTCTCGCTGTAGGTCTGCAATCCAAAAGACGAGAACGTCGACAGGCGGCAATCAATATTCCTCTCCCGCCCTCGGAGAATTCGTAAGCTTGCTTGCTTCCGCTCCAGGTCCCGACCAGGCACAATAGAAACGAGGTTAGGATATTATCAGCAGATCGAAGCTAATTGAAATTAGCACTCTGGTGTCAGATATTGTGGGATTTCAGATCATGATAGCTCATAGTCAACCAGTTAATGACCTCACTGTAAAGCAGACCCTCCTAGTATGTTTGCTTCCGCAACGAATAGAGGCAGCCGTGGTGATAGTTAATTATTGCCAGATGCCATGAGGACAAAAACAGATTGTACTTACATATTTTGGATCAAGTTCCGTTGACCTCAGCACAGCCAGCCTCAAATGATCATAGAATAACCTCGAAAATCGACCTCGATCCATCCTAGAATGGCTGGAACCAAGGAACATCATGGCGGCAAGCAGCAGAGGCGGAGAGCTGTATATAGAGAATGTAGGAAGATGTAGGACAGGAAATCGGGGATGGACGTATCTAATGTATAGGCGGAGGAAGAAATCTAGTGCTTCAGCAGGGGGAAACATGGTGTCACTAATCTCTGCTTTGGAGAGCGGGTTCCGCAGGTGCGGCCCATCTAATGCGTGGAGGATAGAAGCACGGAGGGAGGAGTTAACGAGCTGGAATGGTCGTATTGTTGTTAGTGAGAGCCCGCTTGCTCTCGCTTCGCCAAGTATTGTCTGCCATGAGACAGGTAATAGGTGGAGAGGCACAATGCTTGGTGCTTGCGGCTGAGAACTGTCTGGACGGGCGACTTTATCTGGCCAGTCATTTGTATCTTCATCTTCGGCATCCGTGGCATCCAGCTGGCCGACGTCGTCCTGACGATACGATACTGCCGGATACTGATATGGATCATCTACAAAACCGGCCATACCCGTTTGCATCATATCTGCATCGAGATAGTTACCCGGAGGTGACTCGGAATGAAAAGAACTTAGTGTCCAGGATATATCCGCGTCATAAGATCCCATGTAGGAGTTCGAATTGTCCCCCACAAGCATGAAACCGTTCCATAGCGAAGGATCAAGATTTTGCGCTGGCGTGAAGGCATATCTTTCCTGTGGCGCCAAGGCAGCTTCCATAAGACTATTGAGACCATGTGCTGGGGAGTTACCCGGTATCATGGAAGGGTGTCCTTGCTGGATATTATCTTGAGGGGTGGAGTTCTGATAATCCAGTTGAGACGGGTGTTGGTTCTGGCTGTATTGGCTTTGGTAGTTACCAATACCATTCTGCGACATGATCTGAATTCTCCCATCCGCGGGGCTAGAGGTGGTACCTTCTTGAAAGCTCTGTGGGTCAAGACTTTCTCTCTTGATCTCAGCTTCAGGAGCCGACCTAGAATTGGCAGCTTTAGGAGGCGTGTCATTTTGGGCATTGTTGTGAATACGTCGATGCCGATTAAGCAGATCACTTCTGGTAAAGCGTTTGCGACAGACTAGACACACAAATTTACTGACTTCCTCATCTATAGATGAAGTGTCAGTATCAGCAAAGTGGAGTTATTGCTCAACTCGACGGGCTGAGAGGAATATCTTCAGGACAACGTTGAGAAACAGTAGAAATCATGTGTCCTTCACACAATTTCTCGATACATGAGTGAGACGAAAGAAGCAAAGCTTAAAGTTCTAGGAAGATCGAAGCAAGGACGGAAATCTCCTACTTGAGAACATCCCCGGTCCGTATGCCAGGACGCGTGACTTACGATTCGCCATATGCCTCGTCAAATTCTCGATCCGACTAAAATTCTTGGGGCAATTCGGACACTGATACCTCTGGCCAGGCACACTCTGCACCTTACTCTTCCCATCCTTCTTCACGCTCTTGGACGACGAACTCGCGGGAGCCGAGATATCCCTAGAGGTGGGTTGCCGCATGTCCATATTTGCCGGCGGTAGGGCTGAATGCCGTGACCGAGAGAAGGGAGAATGTGGTCCACAGGCCGACTGACTCATGAGCCGATAACCTTATGGCGAGATAGTTCGATGGGGGACGGGTTGATAGGATGAGGCGCGGACGTCCACCGGTACGGATTAACAAGGTGGTGTGAGGTGAAGTGGACAAATCGCATACGGATAAAGTATAAGTACCAGAGGATCAAGGTGGAGTTCAAAAGGGAGCATGCTGAGACAGGATTGGTTCCCGGACTCGAGTCAGGTTATCACGCACGGAGTACAGGGATAAAGAAAGGTTAATGACGCCACACGATTCAGCCAATGGGAGACCACATGGAGGTATCCTGACCAGGTGATTGGACCCATCAGCCGAATTTTCGACGGTATTCGGACTCGCCTAGCATTTATTACGACTATAATACTGTAATAACAGACTGTCCAAGTGTCAAAGTCAAGTGATACAAGATGGGAACTCTTACTATTATGTATATCCTCTGGTTGTGCTATACGTATCCTGACCAGGTGATTGGACAGATCACCTGAATTTTCGACGGTATTCGGACTCGCCTAGAATTTATTACGGCCGTAATACTGCAATACCGACTGTCTAAGGGTCAAAGTTAAGGGATATAAGTTGGGAACTCTAATATTCTCTAGTGGTAATACTATAATACGGACTATCCAAGGGTCAAAGTCAAGGGTTACAACAGCCATAGACGGGCACTTTCGACCATCGCCGTGATGGGTTGAGGCATCTAGAGGTTTCCATCAGCACCAGCGTACGAGTCGAGGACTCGAGCCTCATGCGAATTTCCAAGGCCATTCGATTTCCGTCTATCGTGACCATCCCCCTGAAAGCAGCTCACGGCTCAAACGCGATCTCGTTGAACGCCCTTTCCTTTCCGACCTCCACGGGTAATGTACTGTACAACATATGCAAACCCGGATGTAAAAGAAGGGCAACCCAATTTTCAACGCCCCTAGCTATTGCCAGCTTGCCAATACATATTCGCCATCCCTCCCAACGCCAGCAAATGCAAGACCCTCGTCGTCTAGTACAAGGTATAATCCTCAATCCCTCAACCAAGCCCTCCGTTTCTCCTCCTTCTTCGCTTTCCGCTTCTCCTTGAATTGTTTCAATTCCGTCTTCGTCAACTTCTTCCCACTCCTCTCCGCCTTGAGACTCCGCCCATCATGGCTGTTCGCCGCAGCATCGACGTCGAAGAAGGCGTTCATCTGCCGCTTGCTCTTATTCTCATCGTTGTAATTCTCAGGCGTGATTTCCGAATTCTGAAAACGACCCGTGAACCGATTGAAAGCAGCAGTCGCCGCATAAGCAGCGTTAGGATCTGCTGGTCCTCCATCACCCGGGGGTCCTCCAGCTGCCTCTTCCCTCGCTGCCGGCTGGGCATACCACGCATTGGGATCGTAGTCGCCGTGTATCGCAGGGTTGTAACCCGTGATAGCGGCTGGCGGAGGAGGAGACGTCGAGGTCGAGACATCTGGCGCGGAGACACCGGGTGAACCAGGTTGCGCAGTCGCAGCCGTGGCGTCGGGGACTCGAGGATTCGACCATTGCGTAGCATTGGTGAATCTATTGTAGAAGTAGAAAGCTTGCGCAGATTCCTCCCAGACAGGCGCCCATCCGTCGTCTTTCTCTGTGGCTCCAGGTGGTGCCTCTGCTGGGAGAGGAGGAGCTTCGTCGGGAAGTGGAGGTGCGTCTGCAGTTCCGTCTGAGGTGGATGGTTCGATCGCGCCGTTGTGACTCTCTACCCAATTCTTGTCCTTGTTTGATGCTCCTACTTCCTCTTTCTCCTCGCCATCTTCAATATCTTCAATGTCTTCGGCATCGGTCTCTGCTTCGAGGGCAGGTTTCTTTGTGTCTTCCTCGCCTTCGGTCACAGTTACACCGGGCGAGGCTGGTGGATTGGACGTCGCTCTAGCTTCTTTAGAGGACGCCATGTTGAGCCGCAGCACTGTGATGGCCGTGATGGATGAGATCGGACAAAGGAAATATTGCTATCACCAAGGAGATGGTTGGGTGAATGTCGAAAATACCGCGAGGCGTTCCGAGATACATGACGCGCAAAGGAGGACAAGAACACAAGAACTGCCCGATGCACGGCCCGAACACGGCCTGATCACGGTCCGAGACAGCATTGCGTTTCTGAACATACGGAGCTTGTGCCAAAAAGTTTGGGCGTACTGTAGACGGGAGGAGGGTAAGTGGAGAGATGCTCTTGTAAGACGAATTGTAAAGGGGGTATTATTTCTCTAGTCCTATTTTACATGGTGTACACTATTTACAGACCTTCAGCGCATTTTCAGCCTCCTCGACTGCTTCACCTGCCCTTTCTAATTCAGGATCACTTCTTTCCAAAGGATTTCCTGCCTTCTTCAAAACATCTCCAACCATTCCCTCTACACTTCTGACTGCCTTCCGGCCCTCCTCGCGCACTTCACCTTCCCAAAAGGTACGTGCCGTCTCCCATTTGCCCTGCATCCGTCGCATACTGTATACGATGCCTAGCGCGGCTATGGCACCTGCTTCATACACCCCCGTTGAGATGCTAGAGGCATACGTTAGCCCGGCGAGTATTGATGCCAGAGATGAAGTGGTCAAGGTTTGGAAGACCAACTTCTGGGCAAGAGCTTGTAACGCAGGCACTGTATCGTCCGCGAGATAATTCCTTGTTGCTGGGATACCTAGAGGCCAATTCTGGTTCTTCAAATCCCGTTTACCATCCTCAGGCGTAAAAAGATCTCTGGCTTTAGGGAGTGGTATAGCACGCTGCTCCTTCTCTATAGGCTTGTAGGCCCAGTGTCCTCCTACATTTGGATCTGGACTGTTTTTGAAGACCCCGGCCTGTTCAATTTTTCCAGCAAGAAAGATGACCTCGTTTTCTGCGTCGGTGAGAAAACGACGACTAATGATACCAGCAGCGATCATGGAGACGTCATCGACTCTCCAAAACAGTTTCCACCAACCTAATTTCCTCCATCTGTAGCCGTTGAATGCGATATCCAGATGGTCGCGCAATTCTGTATGAGCTCTCTCAGCCCATCTCGACAAATCCATCTCCAATGAGCTCAGCTCGGGACGTGCAACGATGGCGTTGAAGGCTGCAGCTGCTTGACGAGTTTCCTCTGCTTGAATGGCTGACTTCGTTGACTCTAATACCGACTCAATAAGTCTTCGAACTGGCAATTTCATCTCCCCCTGGGTTGGAGACGTTCCTGACTTCAACCATTTCAGGATTTCTGGAGCACCACTAGCAAACCACTTACGCTCATAATCCAGAGCGTTGTCAACACTTTGTCGAAATGACAGAAGAGCAGAAGTTCCCGTGACAATATCAAACAGGCGGAAGGGAAGCACTGGTAGAGGTTCCCTCAATTTGGCGGATGGGTCTAGAGCTAATCCAATGGTGTCTGACCGAGCCGTGGTAAGAGCTTCATTTGAGAGCAGGGTAGATATCCCGAGAATCCCTTGCGAGACAACCAAAGACTTGTGCACGGGAGTCGTGACAGGAGTATATCTGCCAGTGCTCGATGTTGGAATTTCCATAGTTGGCACCATTATTTCTTCCAACACGTCGTTGCTTTCGCCGTTGGACCTCGTAGGGTTTCCTGGAATGCCCGTTTCCACAATCAGAATCTCCAATTTGTGCCCATTGAGGGTTGGTGAAGACACATGCAATTCCTGTACCATCCGACTGCTGTATCCCGACTTTTCTCCAACACCGTGACCTACGTGCAGAAACAAAGGCCGGTTTGCAGGCGGTTCCCTCAGTAGTATTCGTTCCCATTCCTCTTCCGGTTTCAGTGGATCCGCCAGCAGTACTCGGACTAACTGTCTTGCCAATCGTAACGATCCCCCCAAATCATCGGCAACGCCTTGTATTGCAACGCGAATTGTCTCCTCCCCAGTCGGCTGTTCCAGCCCTCGCAGCGCCAGCTGTAACCTCGAGATATTGATGTAGTTCGCAGCATGTTTTTTTACATTACTTAGCGCGTCGTAGAGCTCTAAGCGGGCTGGATTCGAAACTACCCGGGTCGAATTACTATATTGCTGCGAGAGTGTTGTGGTGAAATGCCTTCGTCGGTCAATCTTCAGTCGTGTAAGCTGGGCAGGTCTTCGAGGGTTTGAAGAGTTCGGTCGCGGTCCCTGAACTTGTGAAAATGCACATATTGGGCAAGCAGACTCTAGGGCAATCCCAATTGGTGATCTTGTTATCTTGGAGAGTGCAATGCCAACACGAGGGATTCGTGGGGGCATTCTGTTGATGGAATGGCTCGCCGTGAGAAATCAAGAGAGATTTGGGAGAAGCTTTGCTTCGAGCTTGGAGGTATACGGTAGCCTTGGATTCAAGGCTGAAATTCCGGATGATTAAGGTTACCCCACATTCTGTTCCTCGTCCAGTCTCAGTAAAGTATTCCAACTTATTAGTTCGCTTCGCTCTACCTACTCGAGTACTCGTAACTTTTCATAGCGGTCGCCTCAATAGGGTTCTAACAATTATTACTAATAGGAAGAGTGTAAAGCGTATCTAGGCCGATGTTTGACCGCATTTGAAAAATAGTGCCCCTATCCTTTTTAGCTTGCCACTGCGCTTGAATAATGATGTGGAGTATCGCCAGGTTTTATCCAGGGGAGGAAATTGAAGTTCTTTGGCAATGCATTTCATCTGGATTTACCTCCGGTGATTGAGACCTAACCCGCTAAAGGCCCTGTCCAATTCCTCTCCTTGCCCTTCCCCGCTGGGAACAGCGACAGGAGTGTTCTGAAGTCCCGAGGCTTCTTTTCTCGACACATCTACGTCCATCAGATTGGAAAGACCAGCATGCTGCGAAGCATTAATGTTTGACTTTCTTTCAGGTTCTAGCATTCTTGCTTCGCTGTCTAACCAGCCAGGGGCAACTCTCCGCTTCTCGGCCAATTCTTTGGCGGCGAGAGCCTCATCCCATTCCTTGATCTCCTTGTCTGCATCATCTTGCATCTTTTGGATATACGCCTTCAGGGCATTACAAGAGGCGATGATCTCGCTGGGATGCGCCGCATGACCCGAGCTGGAAACAACGTACTGCGCTTTCTCTTCCGTGCTCGCGGGCGCCGGTGCTCGTGTGGAGGATGGCGGTAATGTGGAAGGAAGGGCTTTGTATGTGTACGGGAGAGTGGTCGCGGAAGGGAGAGATACGAAAGGCGACACGGTCAACGGCACCTGTGCCAGCAAGGGATGGGGACCTACACATCGTTATTGTTAGATCGATTGCTGGACGGATGATTCAGATACTGACGGTTCTCATGCATGGTGGTGCTCTCAGGCTTGCTCAAGGAGACGATAAGGGGTGGACTATTCCTGCCGCAGCCTCATAACCTCGTAGGGTCGTAGGGTCGCAGCCTCGTAGCTTCGTAGCCTCGTAGCCTCGCGGGGATCCGCAAAGGAAGAAGCTTGCAGTAGGATTGAGGCTCGAGGGCCGTGTTGACCACTTGAGCAAGAGAGAAGGCAATTGGGTGCGAGAGTGTCGACCGAGTCCACGGTTCTTGAATAGGTCTCCGCTTGAATAGAGGGTACGGTGCAGCAGATCTCCTCCCTGGACACGAGCGGGAGTGAAGCTATTCAGAGAGACTTGGAGTACTTGTGTGGAGGACTTCATATGTGGTGCGATGGGTGCAGACGGGATACGTAGTAGTACGTAGTACTTCGTAGTAGAGAGTGTGCGTAGTAAGTACTCGTTTGGTTAGTCTCACCCAATTGCGATCTTATTGGGTGGGGTGCCCGAACGAGTACGTAAGCAATTGGGTGAGACCAACAGTGGGTGACAGAATTGAGTGTGCTTATGTCAGCCCTACCAAATTAAAATATCGTGATTTTTAGATAATATAAACAACCAAATACAAT
>MU252047.1:0-11499 GCA_019669835.1 Amylocarpus encephaloides
ATTAGTCTTAATCTTAAATTTCTTAGTTTATATATTTAAGATAATTATATTTCTATCTATATTAACTTTAATTTTACTAGTACTACTAGTAGAGAATATTAGATTAGTTTAACTAGTACTTAAACTAGAAGAGACTAGTTTAGTAGTTCTAGTTACTAAAGCTATAATAAAAGTATAATATACTTACTTAAGTAAATAGATACTTAAAGTATTATAGTTTCTAACTAGATTTTATTTATATAATAAAAAAGAAGCTAGAAGATATAGGTTTAATTTATAATAGTTAAGAATAAGTAAACTATAAAGTTAATTATAATAATAGATCTAAAAGATATATATATCTAGCTCTTTAGATTCTAAGTAGTTATAGTTATTTTAATATATTATAGTTAATTTATTAATATTTAAAGTTAAATACTAAGAAAAAGTATTTAACTTAATAATATATTTAACTTAGTAATAAACTATATTATTAGTAAGTTATATACTTTTTCTTAGTATAAAACTTTAAAGATAAATAATAATCTTAATAAAAATATATTAATTTTTATAAATAAAATTTTAAGATACTAAAAATATCTTCTTTTATTTTATAAGCTTATATATTATATCTAGCTTCTTTATAAGTACTATATTACTATTTAGATAGTTATTCTTTAATCTAATTATCTCTCTTTATATATAAGTTTTATTAAACCTACTTATCTATCTTTTACTAAGATAAAATATCTTTAGTATTATCTACTATAAGTATATCTTCTTTCTAAATATAGTTCTTTTTAGTTCTATAATACTTACTAAGTATCTTATTTACTACTTAAAGTATATAGATCTTCTTTATTAAAAGAGTATTCTAATAAGCTAATTACTTTATACTCTTTACTAATATAGTAAATATCTTAAAAAGAGAAGTTAGTAAGCTTTTCTAATAATATATAATTTAACTTTATATAAGAGTTAATTATAAAAGAGTTTCTTTTAGATTAAAAGAGGTCTAAGACTTCTAAGATAGAGAGATAGTAGTTAAGAGTTAAAAAGAAGTATTATAATTATATAGTAATTATATTTCTTTATCTAGCTAGAGATCTAGTTTATCTAGAACTTTAAAAGATTATATATATATAAGATAAGTTAACTTATAAAGTTAATACTCTTCTAGAATTTTATTACTAGATATATTATATAATAGATCTAAGAACCTTTAAGATCTACTAGACTCTTATAGTATAAGAGTTTTATATAGTCTAGGTTATTATCTATTAGATTAAAGCTTTATACTTAACTTAATTTAATTATTATTATTATATAGTTATTTTAATAAGATCTATCTTTATAATTAATCTTATAGTTTACTTATTCTTAACTATTATAAACTAAAAACCTATACCTTCTAACTTCTTTTCTATTATATAAATAGAACCTAGTTAGAAACTATAATAAGTAATAAAACTAAAAGATATCTTTTATATAAGAATCTAAAACTAAGAAGAAAGAAAGAAAAGTTTTAAGAGATCTCTAGACCTAAATATAGTTTTATATAATAACTTATAACTTTCTTAGTCTTACTTAGTCTTATCTAATCTTATCTAATCTTATAGTAGTAAATACTTAAAAGTACTTACTTATCTAACTAGAAGATCTTATACTAATTTATAAGAGTATATAATTAATAGCTAATAGTATATACTAATTAAGAATCTATATAAATCTACTCTTAATTATAGAGATAGACTATTTAGAGTATATCTTATATATTTGTTTTACATTATAATTAAGAGAAGAGAGCTCACAAATACGATCACGTGACCTAGACGACAATTCCTTTCGTGCTATAAAAAATAGCTACTTCTTCAAAAAGTATGTAGGAGAAAGAAAGACTATTCAAAAGCAGCGACAACAACAATGCCCGAATAGGCTTACTTTACTTGGCCAAAAATGGCAGGGGTGCAAACTTCTGCTACCCCCCAGTAAGGGTTATCTGCCGCGGTGTCGCGGTCGCAAAAGAATGCGGGACATACATCATCTTCCATTTTTGGAGCTCGTTCAATATTATATCCAGTATCATGACTTCTCCAGCCTTGGACCCAGAGTCGCCGTCTCTCGCGGAAGATTTCACGCCAACATTTTATATCGGCCATCATGAGTCCAACCGATCATTGCCTGTCACAGACTTTGTTCTGCGACAGGCTCAGGATGTTGGGGTAATTAAAGAATCCAAAATTATAGCAGAACTCACGCTGACACTGCTTCTAGTATGATATGGTTACCAGTCCCATTACTTCTCCCCATTTTCACTCGAGAGTGTTGACACTAGTCTCCGCCTACTTCTCCGACTTCTCACAAGCAGATCCTACCACGAGCAACCTATCTCCAGCTCCAATAATCCCCCCACTCGACCCGGTCGATACGCCTCTTACGCCCAGCGATACGCTGTCGCAAATTATCGCACATTCGAGCCCTTGGATAGATTTGTGTTCGCCCGATCCTCTGATTGCAAATATTTCTCGACAGGTTTTGAACATTGAGATTGCGTATGCTTCATTCTGTGGAGTTGGACACATTATTATACCTGGACCAAGGATTTATAGCAGTGGAACGAAAGAGAACAATGGACTTATTCAGTACGCTCGTGCCATACAGGAAGCGCTCAGCATCGGAAGTTATCTACAAATGGCTATACAAATCCCCATGTATGGACAGGAGGAAGCGAAAGACATGACTGGCGACCTCATGCCATTTGCTCGACAGCAAGATGCAACAACACCAAAACCTCTGGGGAACAAGTCTATTGATTTGTTTGAGACTTGGGACGCGTGGAACTTTATTCGGAGCGTGTGTAAATACAATTCAAGATTATCCATAGGTAAGAGACCAATACAACCATCCATTTTTCCAAACTTGCAATTGTGTGTGTGATGAGTGATCGGAACTGATTATAAGAGCTGGAACCCTTCGGAGTGTCATTTCTACGGCTCCGAAGGTACTGTTGCCGCTCTTCTAGACTCTGAATGCAGCGTGAGGCTAACACGTGTTCACAGCCCTTGGAATACCTCGCCAATTACCAATAGAGTCACTACAGTCTCGCTGGTTTGCTGAACCCTTGCGGCTGTTGTCTTTTACGCCCTCGGCTTTCTTGAAGAACAAGGGGGGGCATCCAGTTCTTGGGAAGAGTCATCAATCACTTCTTTCAAGATACATGCGCTTGAAGCAAGCTCCATGGCTATTGTTGATGGATGTTGGACCAATACCTGGTTTAGATGGCCCTTCGCAACTTACAACGACAGCGACTAGCTTTCCGCCAGCAGCAGCAGTAGAGGATGTGTCAAGATCTGTATCCGCTTCACCCACACCAGCCGAGTCAGCAGACCCTATGTCGAAGGGCTCTCAGAAGCTGAAGCCAAAGTCGAAAGACCCAGTGGCATATTTGGTTTACATGAGACATCTGCAAAGAACCCAACCGCCTCGTACAATCCTCGAGAAATTTGGTTCTGGTTATCAAGACTATCTTCAGGCACCTCTTCAACCACTTACCGACAATCTTGAGTCTGTGACTTACGAGGTTTTCGAGAAAGACCCAGTCAAATACGACTGGTATGAGCGTGCTATTGCTGTGGCGCTTTCAGAATGGACCCAGCAAGGAAGGCCAACTTCAAGCTCGACAGGCGCAGTAGTTGTTGCTGTTGCTGGATCTGGGCGTGGTCCTTTAGTCACTCGTGCCCTGAGAGCAAGCCAAACGACTGGTGTCGCTATTGAGGTCTGGGCTGTTGAGAAGAACCCCAATGCTTATGTTCTACTTCAAAGGCACAATGAAGAGGACTGGGGCAGAGTTGTCAACGTCGTCAAAAGCGACATGCGTGCATGGAAAGGACCACTTACAGGTCGAGAGGGCAACACTACAGCACCACCTTCTTATGGCAAAGTCGATATCATTGTCTCGGAGCTGTTGGGATCGTTCGCAGACAATGAACTCTCTCCGGAGTGTCTAGATGGTGTGCAGCATGTGCTAGCGCCAGAATTTGGCATTTCTATCCCAAGTTCGTACACAGCCCATCTTACCCCTATTCTTGCATCTCGTTTGCATGCGGATATCTCACATCGAGCTATGACAGATCTGACAGCCACGGAGACTCCATACGTAGTTATGCTACACGCCATCGACTATCTTGCAACGTCTGTGCCTGATCGTCCCTGCATTCAGCAAGCCTGGGAGTTTGTCCACCCCTTGCCACCCGCAACACTAGCCATAGCAGAAGCAAGAAGAAGCGGCGGTGTTAGTGGCGGAGGCGGTGGAAGCATGGCTGGTGGTGATGGTGCCAATGAACATAACACCCGATATAGCAGACTCAGTTTCGTTTGCAAAGATAGAGGCGTTGTCAATGGAATTGCAGGTTACTTCGAAGCTGTCTTGTATGATGGTGGGGATGCTGGCAAGGTAGAGCTGAGCACGAGGCCAGATACTATTGACGCAAAGAGCAAAGATATGATATCTTGGTTCCCGATATTCTTTCCCCTTAAGGTACGTTTCTCTCTATCTAATTGGAAGACCAGGAAACTAACCAAATGCTGTAGAAACCACTATATTTCCCCGACGATTCAGAGCTAGAAATCAGCATCTGGAGACAAACAGACGACAGAAAAGTATGGTACGAATGGTTAGTCGAGGTCTTCGTCATGGTTGACCCAGAGAAGAGAATGAGATTGGGCATGAGCGAGGTGGGAAGTAGTCGGAAAGTTGGCTGTCTTATGTGATACCTATTTCTCATTCATTTCCTGCATGCTGAAGCGTAACCTTCGCCTTCTGTGGTCTGCTAGAGATCCCCTAGTTTTCAGGTATAAAAAAGTACATTTTGCCATGATATCATTACGAGTGATTGCTCTTCCGTAGAACGCCATGCGTAGAATTCCCGGCCATGCGAACTTTTCGTGTGAAGACTTGAGAGATTCCGACCTCTAGGCGAGCGTTTCTGGCAGCTTCACCATCATCTCTCAAATTTCAATTTATGCCTCCTACAACCGATCATCCTTCCATATTGGAATCGCCGTTCTCGCCACTCTGGTTCGCACCTTGGATCCATAACACATTGTTGCACCTAAAAACCTCAATCAGCAATCATCCTCTCTAAACACCAGTCCACCCCCTAAATCCACCCCAGCCAGACTCCAACCCCTCCACACATGACCGCAGAACATCACATACCTAATCAACACCTGCCCCAACACACTCGTCATCTGCTGATCGATCCACTCCTCCGCGCCTGAAAGCTGGATATTCATATAACTGTCAATGCTAACCAAGCGCCCTTTGTATTCTGTCTGGCCCCATTTTAGGCGGATGATGACATCCTCGTTAACCCTATTCGAATCCAAGAATCAGCTGTAAGCTCTAGTTGGTGAGCGCGCGGGAGCGGTGGTAGAGGGACGTACAGGTTTTGCAGCATGGGACGCGGGTTGATGGGCATGAACTAGAGAAATTGTTAGCTGGGGTTGAATGAGGAATAAATGGGGCTGGGGCGTGGGCGTGAGAGCTTAGGGAGCTTACAGCACTCATCTTGGAGGTTTGAGGGGGTTTGCGCGAGGTGGTGGTGGAAGGAGGTGGTGGAGAGGAGCTTGAGGTCTTGAAGCTGGAGGTGAAATAGCTTTGTGGTGCTGCTTTTGGGGTGGTTTTTTGGAGAAGCGAAGTGGCGAGGCTGAAGGGTGGGTGGGACAAGGCTGACAAAATATAACAATTCGGTGCTAGGACTCTGAAAAGTATTGATCTATAGAGAAGATTGTACGAGAACTGGCCATGCATTTCTTTCGTAATTCCATATTACTTGGGGAGATTCCACGAGTGGTCTCGAAGATATGACCTTGCTGCTTGCACCAGATTCGCCGTTCCTTCCGTGAACAAGCACATAGGCTTCAATAATTTATCCTTTCCAGGAGCAAATGTTATCAATTTCTTCTAATCTCCCACTTCATCTCCTTGATACTGACTTCCTCGCTAGCTTTCTCATCGTAATCAAACCAGTCTCCTTCAGACAGATCAATAGCAGTAAACTTGCTCTTTGAGTCTATTCCAGTTGCCAGCCATTCTCCCTACAGTTGTTTGTTAGGTTTGTATAGAAAACAGTGAAGTATATGTTTGACTCACTTCTGGCTTGAACTCAGTAAATTCTAATCCTCGGCAATCGAATTCGATAACTTTCTGGCGGGTGGGTGGAGATGCTTGCTGGTATGGTATTGGTGCGATCTTGATGGTCGCAGAAGATTCTCTCTGGTATTTTTGTCAACTACCTTCGATTTTCTATCTAGACAGAATATTATGAGACCTTGCAAGATTTGCACTTCCAAACAAAGTTGGCTTCGCCTCTGCTTCCGCTCATGTCGTTGGCCTCCTGCACATATATTCAGCAGAGAAGTCCAAGTTCACGGATGGCTATCACGTACAAATCTACTGACGCTCACGAAGTTTGGATGAATCTCTCTACACGAACCACATTGGACTTTGAAGGTGTACCAGAAGGGATTGTCTTCTGTATCATCTGGTCTCAGGTCATTCACACTACAGTAATATCTTAGCAAGTTGTCAGGTATAATAAGATGACCTTCTTACCCTTCGAGAGCAGCAGTGAGGGTCAAAGTCAACATATTGGGTCCTTGAAAAGAAGGTCGTGGTTGTTGTAGCAAAAATGTAGATGCTGAAGAAGTTTGGCGGGTTGATAAAAAATATTGATTAGATACAGCAGTATGTACCGTGCGTGCAGAATCGCTACGAGTAAGGTTACTGTACTGTACCGTAAAAGCGGCAACTACAATTTTCAACCTCCCGACTCATTCGATGTTGAACCTCGACATCTCACAATGCTCTTCCAACCCTCCTATTGCCAATCCTCAACCATTGAGCAAGCGCAACGACAACCGTCGTCTCTTCCTCCACATCCCAGCATGCGTCTACCATGCAAATCATTTGGTCTCGTGCAGCGCAGGCCAGGTCATCTTGCAAATGTAGCTCCTGTCTACACAACGCGGTAGCCCTAGCCCGTCGAGGCACCTCCGCAGCGGTTCGGAAACGAAAAGTCACCGTGGGAGAGTTTGTTACAGCATGCTACTCTTCGATATTGGCTTCGGCAGCGATTGTGGATGCGAGGTTGAAATCGGACAGGAGGAGGGATTGGGATCGCGCCATTGAGGAGATCAAAGCCGGTAGGCCCGTTGAAGATTTGAAAGTACCCAAGACCACAGAGGGGAATCGAAAACACGATGTCGAACACGAAACGATCGCGGAAGTTGGGTTGGAAGTTGATAATGAAGGGCAAGCTGCTGCTAAATCAGGGGTCTACAATCGTTCCTGGGACAAGACGGTTTGGACCACGACTCCCGCGAGGCAATATACAAAATTTGACACAACCCTACGAACCATGAATTGCCAGCTACGAGATCGACGAGCGTCTATATCAGGCAACGGCCCAGCGAGAAAAAACGTCGAAGCTGTAATTAATGAGGATGAAATTATACGACAGACCAACTTCGAGCACCGAGAGCCAAATAAGCCAGAGTATTTGTTGAAGACGCAGGACATGATGAGAAGACTCGTGGATCAGCTTCTGTATGGAACCAATCTTCTTGCATTGGAGAACAACACAGCATTACCAAATGTCCAGGTTGCGCGTCAAAGAATGGAAACGATCCAGCGGATTAGAATGGTGAGGAGTCAATTCGTATCGTCACCCAATTATCAAAGTGTCGAACACTCCGAGGTCGAGCATGAACGTTCTGCTTTACATAAGTCGCTCACCCACCTCTCTTCGAAGATCATGCCTGGCTCTGACGGTATTGATGTCATGGTTGGGAAACTCTGTTATAATCTCTTGGTCTCTACTGCGCCTCCAAGTATCGCAACATATAACATTCTCATTGGAGAGTTCTCGCGGCTCGGGCAGCACCATCTCGTACAGTCTGTGGTAGACTCGTTCCTTCACGACAGTAAATTAAAGCCGAATGAGAGAACTATCAAACTCATACTTGATCACTACATCGCAAAGGGGGACCCTACCGGTTTCCGTGCCATTGTGCGACGTATGCGAGCAGTAGAGGGAGACATGCGCATTAAAAGAAGCACCATTTTCGCTCTGGCGGAAGACATCAATATCCAGAAATGGGCTCTATCGAACAAAGTCATTCATAGAGGACTCTTTTTAAGCCAAAAGGTTGACCGAGATTCTGATATCTTCGAAGCGCTCACAAGAGGTTCACTGGGGATGACCGGTCCAGCATCAGCCGTACGCTTCATTCGTGCCGCTCTTCGGGAAGGTCAGATGGTGTTTTCACAGACCATCTTCAGAGTTGTTGAGTATTGTGTGATGAATCGAGACTACAAGTCCGGTATCAAGCTACTTGATGCTATACTCTCTTTCTGGGAGGATGGAAGAACACGCTCTCCCATAAATTATACACCAGACGTGCGCTATGCTCTCTATCGACTTTTTGCACTCTGTGGTATCGATCCATCGGCCAATTTAAACCAGAGCCTACATAAAATGCTGAGCCAAGAAGCACTTCGAAGTTTGGTGCGCCACATGCAACTAGAGTCTCTTTCTGATTCTCTGGACTATGCCGCAACACGAATTTCCGCAGTCAAGACGCTGGTCGATTTCACCCCTGAACCATCAGATCTCGCCACGAAGCAGGACTCCGCTCCGAGAGACGATGCATCTGAGGGCGTCCAAAAAGCCATCAAGACTCTCAAGAAACATGCAAAAACAGAAAAGTGGCGAGCCGCAAGTCACGAACTTCGTTTGATGCAAACACGGTGGATCAGGTTTATGGGCATTGAAGCGAGATTGACTACGCGAGCAAAATGGATAGCCAGCGCCGCCGAAGAATCTGATTTGACAATCGAACTTTACAGTCGCCTGTCTGAGAAGTCGAAGCGTGAGTTTGTGGCTTTATGCTTAGTCAAATCAAGTACGGCAGGGCATCTCAATCGTTTGAACTTGCTCTCGAGACTCGAGAAGAGAGACGAGGAGATCAACGCACGATTACTACCGCGTTGGCATAGTGTAAAGGGCCTGGAAGTTAGCACAGAGTCGGAGGCGATGCTGAAGAAGCTTATTTTGAAGACTTCACCATCACCTCCACCGCCGCTTGCTGAAGCTGCTAGCTGATGAAATAGTAACATATATATATATAGTAGTCTGAAGTATAAACACGGCGCCACGGATGTTGGCGTTAAGGGGTGTGTTATCAGCATTAGCAAAAGAGGCTGGTGTTCCGGTCGTCGTATTGGACATATATAGATGCACGCCGTAGATGAGATTTGAATATTTCTTAGAAGAGGAGGTGGTTGTAGGATAGCTGTAAGATGACAGCGAATATAGTACAGTTCATACTCATTCCTTACATCTAATGTCAACCGTTGCGTCGAGTTTTTCGAATAGAGAATATCCTACTTGTCGCGAATCGCGATTCCCCTTCCACTTCAGCGACCCGCACAGATACTCGGGGATAAAGCCGACTCAGGAATACTCTTGCCATCATTGCATAATCAAGTGCGAATGTGATAGTAAGGACTGCTAACCTTAGTCAATGCTGCCGCAGAAAGAGGGAGCGAACTGGGAGCTATAGTTCTCACTTTGCCAGCGCTAATAAAGTACTATGGTACTCGGGGAAATAGTTGTAACTTTGGTTCTAGCAGGTTCTACGCTAGCAGGGGGGTCCCACCAATGAACTACTTATGATCCAACGCTGCCCTTAACCACTTGTTCCTCACTGAAAACACCAGAATCATAGTATGGAGCCTACATTCCAGGTACCTACGCTAAAGTAAGCCCACGCAGAGCTTACACGCGACCAGCGACTACGAGTACGGACTCTCTTTAATAACGCGCACTTTACAGTCTCTTAAATTATACTACAAACCGGCTACACACTACGTCAGATACGCTACGCTCTTGCCTACCGTCTTATCCCCCAAAAGCAGAAAGCTGGCCGGAGAATACTCTTGAATACCCTGTAGAGAAAGAGGCTAATTTAGTGGGTGACAGCCTCTTAAGAGAACCGCGAGACCCCGTGGGTAGAGATCCCTAGAATCCTTGGTTTAGATTACGGAGAGTATGCCATACGTACAGCCTTTAAAAGAGAGGGCTACGTCTGGCGCGTTTCACGGAAAAAACCTCCTCTTTCAGAAACTAACCGGTAAGAGCGATTGTAATAGGCACAAGAGCATATTAATTAGATAGACGAGTAGTGGGATACTATACTCTAGAGTGACGAGACTTAGGCACAACCTAGGAAGTATACACGGGTCTAGATTACACGTTTAAAAGAAGAACAAGAGGTATACTAAAAGAATTATATGTAACCGCGCTACTAGCGAAAGATTAGATAGATGTTTTAGGGCTTAATAAGTAGGAAATACGGCCGGTATAAGAGCTTATACTAGGAGAAGGATTAGAAGATAATAAATAAGAGTTCTTACTCTAGAATTATAATTCTACTTATAAATAAGATCCTATAGTAATATTTAGAGCTTTAATTTTAGTAGGATAATACTAAAGAGTATATCTCTAAGTTTATAATATTAGTTTTTATAGCTACTAGAATTAAAGTTAATATAATATATAAGAAACTTATATATATAGAGAATCTATATATTTTACTCTACTACTTAACCTTCTAATCTCTATAACTATCTACTATAGGCTATAAATAAGTAACTACTAAACTATATTCTAAAGAAGATATATAGAAGATAATAATTAGCTAGAAAAATAAAGAGTTTTAGTCTATTTAGACTATAGTAATCTACTTTAAGATTCTAGTTTAAATACTCTATAATTAAATAGCTAGACGTAAAACTAAAATAGTAGTCTATAAGAAGGTTTAATTACTATTAAATATAAAAGAAAAAACTCTAGAATAATAGATTATATATCTTATAAGTACTAGATATCTAGTAACTTCTATATTAGTAATAGAAATAACTAAGTAAATTTACTAGAGATATATTAAGCTTATCTTCTCTCTAGATATCTAATCTATTTAACTATCTCTAATTAGCTATAAATAGCTCTACTAGTTCTTAAATTAATATCTTATATTATAAGAAACCTACTTTAGATAATTAGAGTCTATAAGATAATAAAGAGCTATATATAATAGAATATTCTAGTAGTTTAGTATATTTTAGTTATAGTTTACTAAATAGAAGTATAAACTTTAGAACGTATATAATATAAATAAGATAGAATTTATAGTAGATATAATATAATTAATATATATAATAGTAGATTTAACCTAGAAATTAAGTTAGAAGACTATATCTAGAAGATAAGAGTAAATAACTATAATTAAGTATATTAATACTACTAGTAGAGCTCTTCTATCTATAGTTATATTTAAGACTAAAAATACTAATTTAAGCTAGATACTATAAAACGTACTAGCTAATTAGAGGTTCTTAATAAGTAATAGTAGTTAGACTTTAGATAGCTATAGTTTTAAGTAGTTATAGATAGT
>MU252048.1:0-11475 GCA_019669835.1 Amylocarpus encephaloides
AAGAGACTAAGTAATAAATTAGATTATAAGAAATTAGAACTATTTAAAATTTAAGAAATAAAAGAATATTTAAATTATAAACTCGCTCTACTAAAGATAATAGATATCTTTCTAGTATTTTATATCTTCTTAGAAAAGTACTACTAGAGATACTATTAGCTTCTATTATAGAAATTAAACTAGTTAACTTAAATACTAAATATAATATTAAGACTATTTTAGATTATTAGTACTTTAGATAAAGTATTAAGTACTTAATATAATAGTTAGATTACTTATATTTAGAAAATATATAGAAATCTAAGTTCTTACTTAGCTACTCTAAGAAGCTTATAGTATTCTACTATTAAAACTCTATTCTATCTCTCTAAAAGATAGAATACTAAAGTTAGAAAATAGATTAAAGAGAGCTAGATTAAAGTTAGATAGTAGAGTCGATTAGATTAAAAGTTTCTTTAGAATCTTTTCTCTCTTCTCTATCTCTCTTTTCTTCTTAAGCTCTTTCTTTTTCTTTTCTACTAATATATTATACTCTTTAAGAGTATAAATATTTTAAGCTATTATATTATTCTAATAATAAAGAATAAATTTTTTTTACTTATAAGATAAAGAATCTTTACTATTATCTTCTTCTCTTTCTTCTTAAGTTACTAAGTCTACTTAGCTAATATATTCTATCTATTAATAAACTTAGGTTTTCTATTATAATAAAAGAGTTTTATATAAATATTCTTTAAGTATCTAAAGTTTATTATTATTATAATATAATAATATATTACTATATTATTACTTCTAGTTATTACTTTAGTTAGAAGAGTAGTATATTACTAAGACTTTTTAAAGATTATAATAAAAGAGAAAGAAGACTATATCTTATTATTAATATTTTCTTATCTAACTAAGATCTAATCTATTTAGGTTCTTAGAAGGTTATATATATATAAGAAAGGTCTACTTCTATTAGTATAGTATCTTTCTAGAATTTTATAAGCTATACTATTATATAACTAAGATATATTAGTAGAATTAGTTTAAGTCTTCTAATATAATTAGTAGAATTAGACTAATTAAGTTAATTTATAAAATATAAGAGTTCTATATAATACTAGATTATTATCTATTAGATAGAAGTCTTATACTTAACTTAATTAAATAATTAAGATTATACTATTATATCTTCTAGATCTATTATTATAATTAACTCTATAGTTCGCTTATTCTTAACTATTATAAATTAAAACTTATATCTTCTAGCTTCTTCTCTATTATATAAATAGAATCTAGTTAGAAACTATAATATTAAGCTTCTAGCTCTATTTCTAGTTTATATACTAGTAGTACTAGCTAGCTTCGATTTATTATTAAGAACTAAATTAAGTAAGTCTTAACTCTCTAAAAGAGAGTATAATTCTTTAGCTTATATTCTATTATATTATATACTAGAGAGCTTAGAGATCTTTTATAATTTCTTATTATAAGATATAGTAGCTTATTAAGTACTAAGTACTAAGTAAATAAATTAATTTAATTAGTTAAAGTAATATATATAACTTAGAATTAGTATCTATTATAATATAAGTCTTTAAATAATACTTAATAATATAAAATCTTAATAGTTAAGATAAAAAAGATCTTATTTCTATTATCTATTTTCTCTAAGATATATCTTATATATATATAGTCTCTTAGTTTATATTCTTTTTATATCTTATTAAGAATAACTCTACTATTTAATTTTAACTCTACTATCTAGTAGATAGTAGCTTTTATTCTATATTATTATATCTATTAATAAATATAATTACTTTCTCTAGCTTTAGACTTTTAATGTTATAGAGTTAGAGGAACTAGGGGCCGAGTACGTGTAGTACGTGGCACGTACGTGCTAGTATCTTATATTTAAGCTTCCGTTCCTCTAGAACTCTCTTCTCTCCTTACTTTATTATTCGCTTAATATAGTAGTTTCCGTTTAACTTCGTATTTATCACAGTAAGTAGTAGTTCACTTTACACGGTTATATTATAACAAAGTCACTACTTCGCCTAGAAAGGCCTACTATAATATCCTACTTTGTTTATTCGTTTATTTTTACCTTTTTTCACGTTATATATCACTAAACGTAGTATACGTTATATGTCCCTAAACGATAGCTACATAAACCCCCCCCTTAAACGCTCGCGGAAGACGTCACAGAGGTAGAGGTCGAGGTAGAGCCTCCCCTACTTACACGCCTACACAAACCGTTAGAGCCTTAATTACTATCTAGCCGATAGACAACGAATCTCTTCTCGAAGAACAATTCTAGGACGAGTAACGTAGCGAAAGCTCTCTTCTCTCGCTACTACTAATTACTCCTACATAGTACGATCAGATTATAACGAGACTTAACTCCCTTAGCTAGGATAATACTTAATTACGTACAGCTGTCTAGGCACATAACGCTATCCCTACTATTAAGAAAGGCAGAGTAATTACTAGACGTACACGTTAGTAGAATGCCCTAAGGAGTTCTCCGTATATCTCTACAGGCCAGAACCGTCAATCTAGATCTCCACGACGAGCTAGGGCAAGCTCTCCCTCAAGCTCTACTATTCGAAACGCGAGGCTTAGCGCTAAGGTTAAGGACGTGCCCCAATTAGACGACAGAAACAACCCTTCCTTACTTCAGTAGCAACTCCTACTTAGAAGTAAACTAGTAGTAAACTCGGACCACTTTACTAGCGAATTAGACAAGAAAACACATGTGTTTACTTATATAACTAGTAAGGCAGCTACCTTACTTAAGACAGCCATAGTAGCGGAAGATGACCTAGAAGACGCCTTCCCGGATTAGGAATCTATGGTTAAATACCTAGTCACTAGCCTCCGGAACCTACACGAGAAAGCCGATATAAGGCATAAATACAAACACCTTAGAATGGAATTAGACGACTTATTCTTCGACTTTAAGCTCAAGTTCTTATAGTACGCCACCCGAGGTAGGATCGCTAAATCAGAGTGGAAGGATGACCTATACGATAAGCTTACTAAGCCCCTATAGGACGAAATACGTATCGAGGTCTAAAAGATAAGAGACTTTAACGACTTCGCCGACCTTACTTCTAGAACCGACGTAAGGCTTAAGCGAGACAGAGCGAGAGCCTAGGCTATAATCGAAACTAAGAGTCGTACTAAGCTTAGACGTTCCGTTACTCCTCCCTTACTTCCGACTACGCCGTAAGCTAAGACTAGTACTACACCCCTCTTGTCTCGTTACTTAACTCCTATAAAGTAAATTGTTGAAAGACGTGAGACTACGGTCTCTCCGCCTAATATCACTTACTATAATTGTAGAAAATCAGGTCACATACGCCCTGAATGCCCTCACCCTAAGCGAGATGTAGACCTTAATGAGATTATGAAATAGGAGGAAGAAAGCGAGTTAGGAGAAGACGACGAGCTGTCGGGAAATGGAAGCGCCTAAGAGAAGACTCCTTTTTAGGCGAGTTAGTTAATTTAGCTAAGCTAGATCTACAGTGGTTAATAGGTGGAAAGTATATGACTGTTTTATGTAACTTATCTATGAATGGATACGTACTTTCTTTATAAGCACTTATTGACTCTAGAGCAAATAGATTCGCATTTATTAACCAAACCACGGTAGTTGACTAGGCTAAATTCCTAGGAATTAAAGCTTAACGACTACCACGCCCTGTCCCTGTCTTAGGATATAATGGACAAAGCGGAGCAAGCATCTCTCACGTTCTTCGCCTACATCTTATAATCAATGGACGACGACAATTAAACCTACTATTTATGATTACCCCCTTAGGCTCTCACTAAGTAATCCTAGGACGAAAATGGCTTAAGTACTTCGGGATTACACTCGATTGTTAAGCTAGACGCTTGACTTAGCCCCTAGAGTACTACGCGACAACTCCCTAGCTACAGAACGAGACAATCATCCCGTAAGTAGCAATTGTACCGAAACGACTAGTACCTTCCTACTAAGCCGATGTAGTTAGGAGAGATAAAGCAATGTTAAAAGAAGAGAAGCGACGATAAGGCGGACGAGTTACAAGTACTACAATTAGTCGATTACCTTCGCCTACTTCGTCTTCGCCTCCGCCGCTAAATAAACAGTTAGAAGTTGTTATAGGAGAGGCAACACCCCTAACAAAGCAACTCCGCTAGTTTAAGCCGTAGCTTTAAAGACGTGTAACTCATAAGTTAGAGCTCCGGAAATCTCTACACTAGATGAACGACAGGCTCTAAGACAAGTAACGAGCTCAGGATCTAGCTCTCTCGCGCTCGCCTAAGCCGCTATGGAAGCCTCAACTGTATTTAGCTACTACTCTAGACATTTCTCTAATTTCTAGTCACGCTATGTACCTAAACAGTTAATAGACCGACAACGAGCTCTTCTCTACAAGCCTGTACGAGATAGACCGTGTTCTTGACCAAAACTCGGCCTCTCTAGGAACAGTAGGCCGGGAAGACCTACACTAGCTACTAAAGACCTATTCACAGTTCACAGACGTGTTTTCTAAGTCAGCCTTAGACCAGCTTCCGCCACATCGCTCGTACGACCACAAAATCGCTCTAGAAGCCGACGAAAAGCAGCTTTCATATAGTCCGCTATATAAAATAAGCGTACGAGAGCTCGAAGCGACAAAACAGTACCTACTTAAAAACCTAGACAAGGGATTCATTAAGGTAAGCCAGGCACCCTTCGCTACTCCTGTGCTCTTTGTCAAGAAACCGAATAGCAGCTTACGATTCTATATTAACTACCGTAAGCTTAACGCTTTAAGCCGTAAGGACCGATACCCCCTACCCTTAATAGATGAGACTCTAGCACGAATTTCTAGGGCTAAGATCTTTACAAAACTTAACATTCGCTAGGCATTCCACCGGATACGAATGAACCCTAACTCGGAGGAGTTGACGACCTTCCGTATAAGATATGACGCCTATAAATGTAAGGTTCTTCCGTTCGGACTCACGAATGGGCCTGCTACATACTAGAGGTATATAAATAGCGTCCTATTTAACTACCTAGACGACTTCTATACTACCTACCTTAATGACATCCTTATCTATTCGGACGATCCTCTAGAACACGAAATGCACGTTAAGCTAGTACTACAAAGACTACGTGACGCGGGTTTATAGGCCGATATTAAGAAGTACGAATTTAGTATTACATAGACAAAATACCTTAGCTTTATTATCTTAACTAACGGCATTTCTGTGGACCCGGAAAAGGTTACTATTGTACAAAACTAGCAAGCACCTTCTATAGTAAAGGGCATATAATCGTTCCTAGGCTTCTATAACTTCTATAGACGATTTATTAGGAATTATAGAGTGATCGCAAAGCCTCTGACGGCCCTTACTCACAATAGCGTGCCATTTAATTTCGATAACTACTGTCACCACGTATTTTAGACTCTAAAAGATGCCCTCACTTCCGCGCCCTTACTCTAGTACTATAACTCAGAGCTGGAAAGCATACTAGAGACCGACGCTTCGGACGGGGTGATTACAGGAATTTTCTTACAGAAGCATAGCGAGCACTAGTTACCTGTAGCCTACTTTTCGAAGACTATAGCCCCAGCTAAGTGTAATTACGAAATCCACGACAAGGAAATGCTAGCTATTATTAAATCCTTGAAGGAATGAAGGCCGGAGCTCGAGCGTACAGCCTAGCGCATCCAGATTTACACAGACCACAAGGCTCTTAAGTACTTTATGACCTCGAAGAACCTGAACGCGCGCCAAGCTCGCTAGGTAGAAGCTTTAGCGGAATACCACTTTATTATCAAATATCGCCCTACTAAAGAGAACACACGTGCGGATGCCCTAACGAGGCGAACAGAGGAAACAGAGGCCTAGGATTTAGTAAAGAAGGCTGACCGGCTACGTCAACTACTCCGAAATGACTAGATTAATCCCCTGATTTTACGCCCCGACTCTACTTCTACTAGCCAGGCTCTAATCAACTCCTTGGACATAACCTCTCTTTCCCCTGGAACGTCGATAATTGACCGAATCCTGACTACTAACCGTACCTCTAAGTCACTTACAGCTGTTCGCCAACAAGTAGAAGCTGACGTAGAGAGTCCCTTTACCCTAGAAAATAGACTATTACTATACCACGACCGTCTTATAGTTCCTGACTTCTAGAACTTACGTACACACTTAATCCGTGAGGCTCACAACTAAGTGTCTACCGCTCACCCGGGACGTCAGAAAACCCATAAAATACTAGCCGTACGCTACTACTAGAAAGGTATGTAGAAGGACATTCAATAGTATTATTAGAACTGTTATAACTACCGCCGCTTAAGTAGCCCACGGGACAAGACGCCTAGACTACTTTAACTACTCCCTGTTCTAGACCGCCCCTAGTAGTATATTATAATAGACTTTTATAGCTTTCCAAAGGACAAGTCAGGGTACGACAACGTGTTTATAGTAGTCGACCGACTCTTAAAACAGGCTATATCTGTCCCTTGTTATAAGACAGTTATAGTAGAGGATATAGTAAGGCTCTACATTTACCACGTGTATCGCTACTATAGTGCTGCCGAGTCAATTGTTTTAGACCGTGGACCTTAGTTTATCTCAGCCTTCTAGAAAGAGTTTAACCGTGTACTTAGAACTCAGCTAAGGCTTTCTACTGCCCACCACCCACAGACAGACGGACAGACCGAAATAATGAACTAGTACCTGAAACAAAGGCTACGCCTATTTATTAGCTACTACTAAGACAATTAGGCAGAGCTACTGCCTATGATAGACTATGCCCAGCTCACGCTACCACATAACTCGCTTAGCTAAATGAGCCTATTCGAAGTGCTATACGGATACCCGGCTCGTACTTCTTTTGACTAGGATACATCTATTACAGCCCTGTCCAACCGAATAAGCGTAGAGAAGGTAAGAGCGCTCACTAATCGTATGAAGGATACACAGGAGGCTACGAAACGAGGGCTCTCTTTAACTCACGAGCGTATGAAAGCCTCCGCTAACAAGTACCGTCGCCTAGTGGATTTTAGAGTAGGAGACTTTGTCTAGCTTACTAAGAAACACTTACGTACAGAGAGGCCTAGCCGCAAGCTCGACTTTCTAGAGGCTGGCCTATATAAGATTATCTAGTAAGTAGGTAACGCTTTCAAGCTTCAACTACCTGATTCAATAAAAATCCATCTAGTCTTCTCCCCTAATAGATTACATAAGGCTTCTCAGAATCCTTTACCAGACCAAAGTAATCCAGAGCCACCGCCTATTAATATCACAGGCGACGATAAGTGGGAAATTCAAGAAATCCTTATAAGTAAAGGACGACAACACCTCTACTACCGTGTTAAATAGCTAAACCGAGACGAAGACCTATAGTAGTATCCTACGTCTAACTACAAATACGCCCCTCACAAAGTGAGAGACTTCCACCTAGCTAACCCAACTCGACCTAGCCCGCCAGCTCGCTTATACGACTAGTTAAATGCTTAGGAAGGTGGAAGAGACGATTATAATGATTTAGATAGTAACCTAATTATAGATACTCGGTCGAGGACGACCTTCTTTAAAAGGGGGGGTACTATTACGGAGTTGGAGGAACTAGGGGCCGAGCACGTGTAGCACGTGGCACGTGCGTGCTAGCATCTTGTATTTAAGCTTCCGTTCCTCTAGAACTCTCTTCTCTCCTCACTTTATTATTCGCTTAATATAGTAGTTTCCGTTTAACTCCGTATTTATCACAGTAAGTAGTAGTTTACTTCACACGGTTACATTTAATAGAAAAGAGTATACTATATAATAAAAGACTAGCTTTACTAGCTCTCTATTTATACTAGCTCTAGACTATTAATTATAGACTATCTAAGCTAAGCTAATATATAATAAGAAGATTAAGCTAGCTATCGACCTAGTTAAAGAAATACTAGTAAATAATTACTAGAGAGTTCTTATAAATTAATTTAATAAAAGCTAAGTTACTTAGATTATTAACTCTAAAGTTATATACTATATAACTTATATTAGAAACGTATTTATTAAGTTTATTAAGCTTAGAGTCTTTAGAGTAGTTAAGACTACTAGTAGTACTCTAATATATAATACTAGAATTAGAAATATATAAATCTAGATCTTTATTAATAAGCTTTAGACCTAGCTATATACTCTTACTAATATACTATTTGTCTCTAAGCTAGCTAGTAGTCTAATATTAGTTCTCTAGCTTTAGAATAAGAGTATTCTAGTAAGTATAACTAGTAATAAAAGTAAGTATATTATAGCTCTTACTAACTCTAATAGAATAGTTATAGTATATACTAGTTAAATTAGTACTTAATACGTTCTAGACTTAGTAGTAATAGAAGTTATAATAGTAGCTACTAAAAGAGACTTTAATCTTAACTTCTAGTATAGAAAGCTTAAGTATATAAGTATATAAAGACTTAGAGACTATATTATATAGTCTCTAACCTAAACGCTTTTATTTCTATACTATATAACTATAACTTAAACTATTATAAGCTTTATATAATAGTAAAGTAATTAAGAGTTATAAATTAATAAGTACTTAAGAAGATAGATAAGCTACTTAGATATATATTTTCTAACTTCTAAAGATATTATAGTATTTCTATTCTAGCTAGTAAGTATTATATATATATTTATAAACTAAGCTATCTAAAAGTTATAGACGTTTCTAACTAAGTAAAGAACTAACTTTTATAGTTCTACTTAAATAGAAAATAAAAGTAGAACTATAGTTTAGATATAAGCTAAAAATTCTTTAACTTAATATTATTAAAGAATTTAAGAGCTAGCTTATAAGCTAGTATAGAGTTAAAGTTAAGTAAACTACTTTATATACTCTAGAGTAGAATTTAGTCTTAGAGTAACTTAATTAAATACTTATTAAGCTAACTAGAGCTATACTTATAGATACTTAACTACTATATAAGTTCTAGAGTAAGATAGTAAAAACTATCTATTATATTTAAAACTATACGCTTATAGGTCTAGAAGGTCTTATATCTAAAGAAGTATTTATAAGTAAAAGACCTAGAATATTATATTTATAACTATAAGATTATATAGCTTTTTATAGATTATCTAATAAGCTTTATTATAAGCTTAAGCTAGTATTTTAGAGAATATATCTTATTAACTATACTAAGATAATATAATAATATAAATTATATAACTTTATAAATAGATATATTATTATATTTATAAGACTCTAGTTTCTAATAAACTAATATTTTAAATAGAAGTAAAGTAGTAAGACTTCTATCTTAGAATTTAAGAGTAAGTTATATAACTTTATTAAAGACGATTTTAAGAGAGATAGATTAATTAAAGTATTTAGAGAATATAATATTCTTAAACTACTACTAGTCTAGAGAAGTAAGACCTATATATCTAATTAATATAAGAATAAAAAATCTAGCTATAAAGTCTTCTTATATTATAAACTTTATATATATAGGTCTAGAAGATTCTTTAATAATAATTAAGATATTACTCTAAGTATTAAAGTTTATAAAGTAATTCTTTTAAAGTTATATAATAAGATAATAAGTAACTCTTAGTATACTTAGTAATAGTAAGATACTATTTCTAATATATTAGTTAAGCTATAGACTCTTAGAATCTAGAAGTATATTATACTACTCTTAATAAAAGCTATAGTTAGTATAAAGTAGGTCTTTACTATAAAGTATATCTTAATAGAGCTAATAAACTACTTTAAGACTAGACTAGTAGTCTAGAACTATAGCTAGAGACCTAGTAATAATTTTCTTAGAACGTTCTTATCTACTATTTACTATAAGTTAATTAGAGCTCTATTAGCTATAAAATATATAAAGAATCTTAAGATTTATTAAGCTAATATAAATATAATATATTTATAAATAGAGTTATATATAAAGATATATATTTAAGATATTAGAGAACTCTTACTATTCTCTAGTATTATACTTAAAGTATAAAAGATATTATATAGTCTAGAAGAGAGTAGTATATTAAGATCTATAGTAGTCTAGCTAAGCTTAAGCTATACTTATCTTTTAGTAATCTAAGTATATTTATTAATAGAGATAAGAGCTTAATTATAGGTTTTATATTAATAATTTAATTATACTAGAATACTCTTTAGACGTAATTAATTTATTTAAAGCTAAGTTCGAAAAAAAGTATAAGCTTAAAGATCTAAGAGAAATTAGTACTTAGTCTTAAAATTATATAGAATTAAGTATTATAGACGCTTACTATTAGCTAGAAGAGCTATATACTTAGACTAATTAATAAGTATTTAGAAGGTAGTAATTAGATAGATCCTACTTCTATTAGTAGAATATAGACCTTAGATAAAGCTAAGTAAAATAAGCTCTAAGCTAATATCTCTCTTTATAAGAGTTAGAACTCTAGAGTATACTTAGACTAATAGCTCTTACTAAGTACTAACACTTACTAAGTACTAGTTATAAGTAAAATTTAATTTAGTTTAATACTACTTTATTTTATTTCTTCTAGAAGTTTCTAGTTATCTCTTCTTATATATATAAGATCTTATAGAAGCTATACTTATATAAGCTCTTTATATACTTCTTAATTAAGTTTTAGAAACTATTTCTTTTAAGTTATTTAAGGTCTAGTCTCTTATAGTAGAAGTATATTACTCTTATTTATTACTTATAAACTAGAGTTATATATATATAAGTAAGTACTATAAGTAATTATAAGTAAGTCTATAACTTCTAGTAGCTAGATAGTATAGTAAATAAAGTATAACCCTCTACTATACTAGATTAGCTAATAGTCTTTATATAGAGTTAATAAGAAATAAATATATAGTTAGAATAAGAGATTACTTAATTATAAATAGTACTTAATAGTATATAAACCTTAGAATACTAGAAGATATCTATATCTAAAATAGACTCTACTATTAATCTAGAAGATCTAATTTTAAAGCTAAAACACTTACTATCTTACTCTAATTAGTTTATAGACGAAAATAAGTTATTATACTCTTAATTTAAAGATATTCTAGAAGCTAAGCTTAAAGTTAATACTAGAGCTATTAGATCTAAAATAAAGTATATTTAATATACTTTTAGATAACTTATAAAGAAAGTAATAGAGCGTATATACTCTTAGATTAGTACTATTAAAATAACCTAGACTTTTATAATTAAAGAGTTTTTAAAGTAGTTAGATCTTATTTTTACTAACCTATAAAAGAAGAATAAAATACTCTTAAAAGTTAATATAATATACTAGAGTAATAGAGACTTTTAAGACTTCTTATAGAAGTTTAAATAGACGCTTCTAGAAGCTTAGAGTTAGAAATAAGACGATTAGATATATAAAGACTATCTAAGAGCTACTATTAATTATAAGCTTTAAGAGTATCTAATTATTTAGAAGAAGTCTATCTTATATTTAAACTATATAGCTCTATTATATTATATT
>MU252050.1:0-11408 GCA_019669835.1 Amylocarpus encephaloides
TTATATCTAATAGAGATAAGCTCTTTATATTTAAATTTTAGTTATTACTAATAAATAAAATAGAGCTTAACTATAAAATATCTATAGTATTTTACCTCTAGACTAATAAATAAACTAAAAGACTAAACTAATTACTAGAATAGTATCTTTATAGTTATATTAATAAGAAATTAAATAATTAGATAGAACTTCTCTTACTTATATAGTTTGTCTTAAATAGTACTAAGAATAAAATAATAGAGATATTATCTTTCTTTACTAATTATAGCTATAAGTTAGAAGCTTATAGATAGCTAAGAAGAGATAATACTAATTTAAAGTAAGTAAGAATCTTAACTAATAAGCTAAAAAACTTATAGAAGTAATTATTAAGAGATATTAACTTTTTTAATATAAGAACTATAAAATATAATAATAGAAAGTAAAGAATAGAACCTCTACTAGAAAAGAGAGATAAGGTATACCTACTATTAAAAAAATTAAAATAAAATAACTAAGTATAAAACTAGATTTTAAGAAACTATAACTATTTAAGATATTAGAATAGAGGAGATCTATTAATTATAAGCTAAGGTTATCTAAGAGATCTTAGCTACATCTAGTTTTCTATATTTCTCTACTAGAACCTACTAAGAGACTAACGCCTCTAGTAATAAGTAAAGAACTATAGCTAGAAGGTAATCTAGATATATATAAAGTAGAGAAGCTACTTAATAACTAGACTACTACTACGAGTTAGTAAAAATATAAAGTAAAATAAAAAGTATATAAAAATAAAGAAAACTTATAGAAGTCTATATAGAATCTAAACTATCTAGATCTAGTTTAATAGTTCTAGTTAAAAACTTAGATATACTTTAGAAAGAATCGTTACTAAAATCTAAGATAGACTATATAAGATCTAAGAGATTAAAATAGACTAGCTACTTAGTAAGAGTAAAGTCTAAGAGATTAGTAGTATTAGTTATAGAGTAGAAAGAGATATTAATATACTCTCTTATTAAACGTTCTTTTTTCTCTACTACCTCTAGTTTATTAAGAGAATAGAGACTACGACGTAGTATCTTAGCTACCTTTATATAAAATAATTCTCTTTATTTATTTATTCGAGAAATTTTAGTCTACTAAGTAGATAGCCGCTTAATTAACTTCTACTAATCCTACTAGGTCTTCTTCTAAGTGAGAGAGAGTTTAGTCTTAGTTTATTCTAGCTTATACTAGTTACTCTTTAAAGAATCTTATATATTATATTTAGTATTTCTACTAGTATAAATATATTTAATATAATAATTAGAATTAGAGAAAATAATATAAACTCTTTAAGAGTTCTTTTATATTAAGAATAAGAAGATATTTTAAAACTATAATAAAGGACGTAAGAGAGAAGGTTATATTAGTTTTCTTTAAGACGTTTATAATAACTAGAGAGTATAATAAATATAGAGAATAATTATAGTTAAGAGATAACTATAAGAGGCTAGACCTTAAATAACTTAAAAGGAATAGCTTCTAAAATTTAATTAAGAAGTACGTAGAGAGCTTATAAAAGCGTAGCTCCTATAGGATCTTATATATATAAGAAGAGGTAACTAGAACCTTCTAGAAGTAATAGAATAGAGTAGCGTTAAACTAAATCGAATTCTACTCGTAACTAGTACTTAGTAAGAGTCTATACTTAGTAAGAGCTTTTAGTCTAAGTATACCCTAGAGTCCTAACTCTTATATTACCTCTCTTCTTCCCTTCGCTTTTACCTAGCCGTATACTCCTTTTATTTAACTAGAGCGGTAGTACCCTCTATTACCGATTCTAGCTTCTAAGTTAGATATCTATAACTAACCTACTTAACTAGGTACTTCTATCGATTACCTCTTCTAGAAGCTTTCTTCTACTTAAGTATACGCTTTACCTCGTACTCTTCTATATTATTAACGAGTATTATAGGAGGGTAGCTTTCTTTAATAACCTATCCTAGTAGTAGTATTACGTATACGAGTCGTAGAAGTCTAGTATAAAATATATTATATATATCTAATAGTATATTTAGACGGTAGCTATAAGATCTAACGACCTCTATAACTATAAACTTCGTATACCTAGTATCTAGCTTCTTATAGGGCCTATCTATTTTAATATTCTCTAGACTAAGCTATATCTTATCCCCTACCTAGTAGTTAGGTGCCTAGTCGCGCTTTCGATTAGTCGCCTACTTCTAGGCTTCTTAGGCCGCCGCTATTACCGCTTACGCCTACTCTCTTACCTCTTTTAGTTTCCGTATAATTTAGTTAGCTTTAGTAATTAGAGAGTCTCTATTATCTACCTCTAATAATTTAATATCTTTAAGTAGGCTCTAATACTATTTGTAGGATAGAAAGAATAGGCTTATACCTATAGATATTAAGTTCTATTTACATATTCTAGATATAGCTAGCGGTAACTATTTAAGCTAGTCCTCTTAGGCCTAGTCTATAAACTAGCGTAAGACTATTTTAACTACTTCGTTTATTTATTTAGTAGTACTATTAGTCTCTAGCGAGAAGGTAGTAGATAACCTACGCTTAATTTATAGTAGCTTACATACTCTCTTCTATAGGGCGCTTATAAACTATATACCTCTATTAAAGACAATTACTAAAGGTAGGAAGTAGTAGGGTAGATATTATCGTAGGAACTATTTAGCTACTATTTTAGCTTTAATATCTTCTAGGTTATCTACTATTACCTCTTTACTTAACTAATCTATAACTATAATTATATTTTAGTAGTCTTTAGAGACTAGTAAATCTATAATAAAGTCTATAGATATTTTAGACTATATTCGATCTAGTATAGATAGTAGCTTTAAGAATCTCTATCGGCGAGACCTCTATACCTTATTTCTTCTATAACTATTATAATTCTATATAAACGTATAGATATTAGTTACTATTCCTAGCTAGAAGAATAAGCGAGCTACTAGTATATATATAACCTATCTACCTAGGTGCCTATAGAGCGCTATATCGTAGGTTACTTAAATTAGGCGAGCCCTTAGGTTAAGACTATTAGAGACCTATTTTCGTCTCTAGAATAGTAGGTAACCTTATTCTAATATTACGTACTTAGATATAGACACTTTTAAGCTAAGCTCTATAGGAAACCTCCTAGCGCTAGCCTCTATAGTACTTAGGGCCTTATTATACTTAGGGTCGTTTACTATAGCCTAATCCTAGTCTATAAGCTCGTCTAGTAGTTCTTCTATTATATAGTCTCGTAGGCTAGTAGAGCTAGCTCTAATAGGCGAAACGCGAACTATAGGGCTTACTACTAGTATTTCGAGCTTTAGTAGCTATATATTATAGTTCGCTAGTCGCTTATTAGACCCGTTCTAAGGTATATCCTAGTCCTATCTTAATAGGGCGTTCGCGCGTTCATTTTTCTTACTAGGGACGTGTATAATATAAAAGTTATACCTAGAGAGAATTAAGAACTAGTGTATCTAGCGCTTCGTAAGCTTTTAGATAGTTATAAAGTACTTTAGATTCTTATAGTCTATACATATATTAAACCGCTTAATATTACGTAATTCGACGTTCTATTCTTCTAGGTAGTATATAATAGCTAGTATCTTCTTATCGTAAATCTTATAGTTATATTCCGCTAGGTTATTCTTCTTTAAAAAGAAGACGTAGAGTATCTATAAGCCTTTATCGCTTAGCTACTATAGCGTACCCCCTATATACTACCTAGAGAAGTCGGTTTTAATATATATAGGCTTATTATAGTCGAATTAGACTAGTGCGAGAGCTAAAGTAAATATATCCTTTAGCTTATAAAAGACTACGTCTACTCTATCGTTTTATACGAATTTTCGGTCTTTATACGTAAGCTCTATAAGTGGCCTTACTAGATCTAAAAACCCTTTAATAAAGCGCCTATAAAAGTTAGTAAACCCTAGGAAGCTACGTACGTCTTTAACTAAAGTAGGTGCCTCTTAGCTAGTAATAGCCTTAACCTTTTCTAGGTTCATTTTAAGTTCTTTTCTAGCTTCGATAATAAACCCTAAGTACTTAGTCTCTTATACTTTAAATTTGTATTTATTAATATTAATTTATAAGCTAGCGTTCTAGAGTCGCTATAGTACTTAATATACGTACTTATAGTACTAGTTTCTACTCCTAGACAAATATATTAAAATGTCGTCTATATAAGTAGAGTAGAATTCGTCTAGGTAGTCGCGTAGAGTCTAGTTAATATACTTCTAGAAAGTACTAGGTACATTTACTAAGCTAAATAAGATAACTATCTATTTATATAAGCTATAGTATATTTAGAAAGTAGTCTTTTATTTATCGTCTTTCGTAATCTATATCTTATAAAAAGTAGCGATTATATTAAGTTTAGTAAACTATCGTACTTTACTAATATTCTATAAGGTCTTATAAATAAGTAGTAAGAGGTAGTAGTTCTTCTTTATAATATAATTTAAGCCGCGGTAATTAATATAAAAGCGTAAGTCTCTCTCTAGCTTTTTAATAAATAGTACTAGTACTATTACTAGCGAGTTACTAATATATATAAACTCTTTATTAAGTAGGTTCGTTAGGGTCTTCTAAAGTACTAGAAGCTCGTTCTATAATATACTATATAATAGCCTCTATAAGACCTTAGACTACTAACTATTTATAGTTTTAAGTTTAATAGTATAGTCGGTACCTAGCTCGCGTAGTAGTAGTAGTCGTTCTACTATCTAGTAGTTAAAGATACTTAGGAACTCGTAGTAGTAACTTAGTAGCTTAGTATTATAGCTAGTTACTAGAATAAGTAACATAGCTCTAAGGCTTAGTAGAGGCTACCTAAAGCGGGTAGGATACTATATAAAGAAGCTATAGGTCACGTAATAGTAGATTATAAAGAATCGTAATAATCTAATATAAGCGGTCGTCCTAGATTACTATAATCTAAGATAATCTATTAAGTACGAAGGGTCTATATAACCTAGTAGTATTTTCTATATAGATAGAAGCTTCGTACTTAACTTAAATATAGTATCTTTATACTATACTTAGTAACTTAGAAAGGTTATTAAGTCTTAATTAGTAATAGCGTTCTTATCTACTAACCTAACCTACCTTTATACTCTTAAGTAATACTAGCTCGATCGTACGTTATACTTTAAGTACTAAAACTAATAGGTACTAACGTATACGTTAATTAAGTAATATCTATTATAGAAAGTTCCTAGAGAACTCTTATCTTCTCGTCTAGCTTAAAAGTACTAGTATCTACTACTCTTATTAGAGAAATCGATAAGAACCTTAAGTATAAAAGTATTAACACCTTTAATAGTAAGCGTAATAAGCTTTATAGGTTCTTACTCTAACTTCGACTATATATTAAGTTTAATAGAAAACGATTTCGATCTAAGATAGAGTAGGTTCTATAAGTAGTTATACTACTTAAGAGAAAGGCTCTAAACTAGATTAAAGGGTTTCTTAAGAACTATCTTACCTATAGTAATAAGAATAGAGTTCTAAGTAAGAATAAAGTAGAAGACACGACTATTAAAATCTTTAGTACTTAGAAAGGATTTATTTCTAAGATTAAGACTAACTTTAAAGTTATAAATAAGAGAAGAGAGATAGAACGAGCTATTAAAGCTCTACGATAGAAAGGGTTAGTAACCGCCTATACTAGAGACTTCTAACGATACTCTACTTATATAGAATAAGATAATAAGATACTTAGCTATACCTACTATAAAGGGTTAAAAGACTTTATAAAGAATAAACTTATCTAATATAGTAGTAGTATTAATAGTCTTAAATAACTTATTAAGGCCGTCTATAAGATTAATAACAACTAGTATAAGCGTAGTATAGAAAAGAAAGAAAGATACGACTCTAATTATAGAAGAATAGACGAAGAGAGAGTCTAAGAGAATAATAATAACTTTAGATAGTATAAAAACTCTATAAAACTTAATACTACTTAATAAAAAGAATTATTACTATATAAGTAATTAAGACATATATAGAACTATACTTATTTTAACTATAAAAAACTAGAATATCTCGCTAGGAATTATAAGAGTAAAGAGAAGAGGTCCTAGAGTTATCTACTAAGAAAAGAACTAAACGCTACTATCTAAGAAAGAGAGAGATATAACGAGTATAAAGGACCTATAATACTTAATACTACTCGAGTATAGGAAGATAAGATTATATTACTTATAGAGTAATTAGACTAGAACCTAAAGTTAACTAATAAAACACTAGAGGTCTAGGAACTAGATAATAAATAAAATACTACTCTAGATTATAGCTTAAATAGATTAGAAATATTACTAGAAGACTATAAGATATATCTTATCTCTAATAGAAAGAAGAGTCTAAAGAACGTATATAAGAAATTAAAATAGAAGTACTAAAAGAACGTTAATAAGATACTTAAATAGATTTTAGAAAATACCTAAAAAGAGATAAAAGCGATCTAATATTAGAAGAACTTAGTAGAAGTATATTTAAAGTATATAATATAACTACGTACTATCTACTAAGACTATAAGAAAATACTCGCGGAAACCGAGATAAGAGTCTAGAGAAGCTAGTAATACTAGAATACGATAGCTAAGAATATAGAGTATACTAGAATAGTATAGCTATAGATATTAGTATATAGTAAATTAAGAATATAGGTAATAGACTAGGTAAAAGAAATTAAAGAGAAAGAGAATATATTAAGAATTAATTACCTACGATATAAGATACTAGTATAGTCGTTCTACTAGAACGACTTATGTCTAACCTACTACTCTAGTAAAACTAAGTCTAGTTATTAGCTAAGAAAGAAGACACCTATTATTTAGACTAAGAAAAGCGAAAACTATATAGGAATTAAGGTACTAGATATACTATAGACGCTAAAAAACTAGAAGATCTTACTAATAATAGACTACTAACGAGTATTTATAAAGAGCCTAGGACCTTATATAATAAAGAGTTATATATAATAGAAAAAGAATAGTAACTTTTTCTAACTATTTATATTAATAGATAAATACTTAGAGTAATAATAGACTCTAGAGTAATAGGTAATTTTATAGATTATATAATAGCTATATACTATAAAATTAAGCTAGTTAAGAAAGATCGCCTATATTATCTATTTATACTAGATAGAGATACTATTAGACCGTTAAATAAATAAGTAACTATTAAAACTAATAGGTTAACTATAAAGGTATTAAAAGAATATACTAAAGATATTAAGTTTAATATTATCTACTTAGAGACTTATAAGTTAGTACTTAATATATTATAGTTAGCCCTCTATAACCCTACTATAGACTAGTAGAAGAAGCGTATTACTTTAGACTACTACTAATACGTAAATAACTATATAGTACTTAGATAGAAAGAATAAAACCTAAAGTAGAAAGAGCTATATATAACTTACCTAACTAATAAGAACCCTACCTAGGCCTTTATACTAATATAAATACTAGTAGTATATAAGAAATATAAGTTACTATTTCTTAAAGGACCTAAGAACGAGACTATTCTAAAGTACTAACTATAAGACTATAAGATACCTCTAAAACTAGAAAAGACGTCTAGCTTTAAACTAATATATTAGTAATCTATAGTAGAGCTATAATACCTAAAGGAATATATAAATAAGAACCTAGAAAAAGAATTTATATAACTATCTATCTTATTAGTAGTAAGCCTAATACTATTCGTTCTAAAGAAGAATAGAAAACTTCGTCTATATATTAACTATTATATACTTAATAGTATAACTATTAAGAATTAGTACCTACTTATAATATATAGTTAGACTAGTATTACTTAAGAGTACGAAGGTAGGTTAGTTTAGTAGATAGAGATACTATTACTAATTAAGACTAATAATCTTTTATAAGTTACTAAGTATAGTATAAAGATACTATATTTAAGTTAAGTACGAAGCTTCTATTTAGGTAGAAAATACTACTAAGTTATATAAAACCTTCGTACTAATAGATTATCTTAGATTATAGTAATCTAGAATAACCGCTTATATTAGATTATTACGATCCTCTATAATCTAGTATTATATAACCTATAGCTTCTCTATATAGCGCCTAGCCCGCTTTAGGTAGCTACTACTAAGTCTTAGAGCTATATTATCTATTCTAGTAACTAGCTATAATACTATCCCCTTTCTAGCTTAGTACGTCCTATACTTTAGCTTAAGGTTATAATCGTTTTCGAATAAAATCCTTCTTTCCTTCCTAAGTATATCTTCTAACAAGCCCTCTAAACACTTATAATAAATTACTCTTATCTTAAAAATCGAAAGATCTATTCTTACTAAAGAAATATCCTCTTATAACTTCTGTCTTCGCTTAAAACGTTATTATATTATAGTAAGTACGACTACTTCTTAGTATTTTAAATATATTTATTATAGTTAGATAAAATATAACTTTTAATAGAAACTACCTATAATAAGTAACTAGGTATCGATCGATTATTAGCGTAAGAAGCTACGTGATAAGCGGAAGAAAACGATAGTAAAACTTCTACGCCTATTAAAAATAGAAGAAGCGCTAGAAGAGCGTGAATAAAAAATAATTAAGTTAGGTGTTTTAACTCTAGAGGAGTTAGATACAAAGGAGGTAGAGGAGTAGGCGGAGGCTACGAGTCTAGAGCGATCTATCGCGAACTTAGACGAGACCTCTACTTTTCTTAATAGTTTTATCTTAGATCCTAAGGCGTTATCGGGCCTTCTAGAATCTTTCTAGAATAATATAACTTCTCTAGGCCTTTATAAGACTACTATAGTTAGGTCTTCTTTCTTAAGGCGACCTAGGTTTTTAATAGGAACCGTCGAACTAGGTCTAGATAGTTTAGATTTTACGTAGGTTTCTAAGAGTTTTCCTCTAGCTCGTACCCTTTCTACTTTACTAGGTACTCTTACTAACCTGTGATAGTAGTTCTCGTATTAAGTAACTTTTCTATCTTATATATATCTAGGTCGTTTTTAGGTTATAGCTCTTCGTCTATTACTAGTAGTATTAAGCCTTTAATAGGTTCTAGTAAGAATATATAAAAGACTAGGTAAAGTTTAGACTTCTAGAGTAGTTTTAGTTTAAAACTAACTAGTTCCCTTTATTCTAGTATCTTAAACGGTCTAAGTTTCTTAAAGTCTAGCTTTATACTTAGTCGTTTCGTTTTAATATATTTACGTAGTAGGTATACTTTATTCCCCTTCTATAGTAGAGGTCTTATACTTCGCTTAGTATTACTATATTTCGTAGTTCTTAGATTAAGAACTTAATATCCTTTAATAGTTATTATTAGAGTTCTTATAGCTTATTTACTAGAACTATTAATTCTTAAGTATTAATATTATTCTTTCTTAGCTATTAATAGACTTCTAGCTCGAAGTCGTAATTAGTGAAGAAGAGCGACATAGCTATAGTTTTACTCTTTATACTATTTAAGATAAACTAGATAAGTAAGAGAAGTTCTATCTAATTATCTTATTTCTTATTAACGTAACTACGTAAGTATTATTTTAACGATTAGTTTAGTCTCTCTATTTATTCGTTCGTCTATAAGTAAAATACTATTAATATTTTATAATTTAGTTCTATCTAACTTATAAGCGACGTCTAAAACTTAGATATAAATAGTTTATCTCTATCTAAGATAATTTCTTTTAGTAGCTCGTATTAGCTTACTACTATCTTAAGAAACGTATATACTAGTTCTTATACGTTACTCGCTTCTTTATATAGTATAAAGTACTTATATTTAGTAAGCTAGTCTATTATAACCTATATAGTATTAAATATCGTTCTTATTATTAGTTCTTTTAATAGAGGTAGTTTAATAATAAAGTTAAACGTAATTAATTTCTATACTCTTTACGACATTAGTAGTAATTAGAGAAGGCTATATAGTATGTGTCTATTTAACTTACTTTTCGTATATAGGTCGTACTCTCTAATAACTATTTCGATATACTTTCTTATTTCTAGAAAGTAGTAATCCCTAGCGATCCTCTTAAAGGTTCTTATTATTTCTTAATACTCGTGTACTAGTAGCGAGTACTATTTCTTAACGAAGTATTATCTTATTCTACTAGAAATATAAACGAGTTCTTTAAAGTAGAGGATACCTACTTCGTTCTAGACGAAGTCTTCTATTAGCGACTATAGTATTCTCGTAGTATATTCGTTCGTTTAATATACGTGTTTAATTAGTTATACGAGTTTATCGTCTTCTATTACTATAAGAGTTACGAGAAGTTTATAGTTATATTCTAACCTATTAGCTTCTATCTTAAGTATAGCTCTAGGCCTTTTCGTTAGTTTATCTAAGTAGTCTTATCGTCTACTAAGAGCGTTAGCTCTTATATTTTCTGATTCTTTTTAATACGTAATATTAAGTTTTAGAGTAGATAATTCTTCTAACTACCTAACTTATCGTCTATTTAATATCTTTATTATAGTAAAGAATATAAGATTCTTATAGTCTATTTATACTTAGATTATATATTTTACTTCTTTAAGATAGTATTACTACTACTTATAGACGACTACTATAGCTAATAGTTCTTTATTATATACGTCGTAGTTAAGTTCTATAGAAGAGAACGTTTAGAAGTAGTATACGATAGGTTATAGTTTTCTATTATATCTCTAGCTTAAATAAGTTCTAAGAGCGAAGTCTAATACGTTAGTTTCTATAACTACTTCTAGGTTTAGATCGTATATAACTAGAACTAGTACTTATATAAAGCGCTTCTTAAGTACTTTAAATATATTTTAGGCTTTTATTATTTATTTAAAGTCCTAGTTCTTTTTTATTAGATCTATAAGTGTCTTAGCTACTATAGAGTAGTTATATATAAATCTTCTATAGAAGTTAGCGAATTCTAGAAAGGATTATACTTACGTGACTATTATTAGTTTAGGCTATATAAGTATAGTCTCGACCTTAGCTAGGTCTATATAGATTTTATGTTTTCCTACGATAAATCCTAAGAAGTAGGTTTCTTCTTAGTAAAATTTATACTTCTCTAGTTTAAGAAGAAGTTTTATTATTCGTGGTTTAACTAATATCTTCTTTATATATTAAATATACTCGTTTTTGTTCTTAGAGTAAATAAGTATATTATCTAAGTAAGCGACTACGAAAACGTTAAGATACTTATATAATTAGTCGTTAATTATTTGTTAGTAGAACGTAGGTACGTTTATAAGTTTAAACGGTATAACTTAGTATTTATATAGACTATAGTATATTCTAAATACTATCTTTTATTCTTTGTCTTTCTTTATTCTAATAAGATTATAAGCGCCTCTTATATCTAAGATAGTAAAGATAGTCGCCTCTTATAGTCGATCGTATAGCTTATTAATTAAGAGTAGTAG
>MU252051.1:0-11383 GCA_019669835.1 Amylocarpus encephaloides
TACTACTTTCTAGAAATAAGAAAGTATATTAATATAGTTATTAGAGAATATAATCTATATATAAAAAGTAAATTAAATAGATATATATCTTATAAGCTACTTTAATTACTACTAATACTAGAAAGAGTATAGAAATTAATTATATTTAACTTTATTATTAAGATACTACTATTAAAGAAACTAATAATAAAAATAGTATTTAATACTATATAGGTTATTATAGATTAACTAACTAAGTATAAGTATTTTATACTTTATAAAGAAGAAAGTAATATATAGAAACTAGTATATATATTTCTTAAATTCATAGTAAGCTAGTATAAGCTACTAAGAGAAATTATATCTAATAGAGATAAACTCTTTATATCTAAGTTCTAGATATTACTAATAAATAAAATAAGACTTAACTATAAAATATCTATAGTATTTTACTTCTAGACTAATAAATAAACTAAAAGACTAAACTAATTACTAGAGTAGTATCTCTATAACTATATTAATAAGAAATAGAATAATTAGATAGAGCTTCTTCTACTTATATAGTTTGTCTTAAATAGTACTAAGAATAAAATAATAGAGACGTTACCTTTCTTTACTAATTATAGTTATAAACTAGAAGCTTATAGATAACTAAGAAGAGATAATACTAATTTAAAGTAAGTAAGAGTCTTAACTAATAAGCTAAAAAACTTATTAAAGTAATTATTAAGAGATATTAACTTTTCTAACGTAAGAACTATAAAATATAATAATAAGAAGTAAAGTATAAAACCTTCGCTAAAAAAGAGAGATAAGATATATCTACTATAAAAAAATATTAAAATAAAATAATCTAGTATAAAACTAGATTTTAAGAAACTAGAACTATTTAAAATATTAGAGTAGAAAGGACTTATTAATTATAAGCTAAGATTATCTAAGAAATCTTAGCTATATCTAGTCTTTTATATCTATCTATTAGAACCTACTAAGAGACTAACGTCTCTAGTAATAAGTAAAGAACTATAACTAGAAAATAATCTAGATATATATAAAGTAGAGAAGCTACTTAATAACTAGACTACTATTATAGGTTAATAAGAATATTTAATAAAACAAAAAGAGTATAAAAATAAGAAAAACTTATAGAAGTTTATATAGAACTTAAACTACTTAGATCTAATCTAATAGTTCTAGTTAACGATCTAAGTAGACCTAGAGAAGAAGACTTAGAACTCGAGAGCCTAGTAGAGCTTAAGAAAGCTATTTTATCTTAGAAGAACTTTAAAAGACTAGATAATATCTTTAAATCTAAGATAAAATTATTAAGAAAGATAAAGACCTTCTTTAAGTTTATAGTAGACTTTTCTAATCTTATAATTTCTATCTACTTCTCTATCTTCTTTATATTTAACTCGTTTAGAGTTAAGATATCTAACTTAACTATTCTTTATTTATACTTATCTAGTACCTTCTCTATTTTTAATAGATATATAAGTTTTACTATTATTTCTTTTTATTTATTATATAACTTCTTATACTAACGATCTATTAACGTCTAGTTACTTATTATAAATAGTTTTTATTAAAAATTATATTTTATCTAACTATAATAAATATATTTAAAATACTATAAAGTAGAGACGCTTACTATAATATAGTAATATTTTAAACGTAGATAGAAGTTATATAGTACTATTTCTTTAGTAAGAATAGATCTCTTAATCTTTAAGATAAGAGCGATTTATTATAAATATTTAGAAGAAGAAAAAGAATTCTAATTATAATATCTATAGCTTTTAAGCTAAAGTATAGAGATATACTAACTAAAAGAGAAATAGTATTATAGCTAACCTACTAGAATAGGTAATATAGCTCTAAGACTTAGTAGTAGTTACTTTAAGAGGTCGAATAATATATAGAGAAGCTATAAGTTATATAATATAAGATTATATAGAATCGCTATAATCTAGTACGAGCGGTTACTTTAGATTACTATAATCTAGAACGATCTCTAGTATAAGAGTTCTATATAAATAGATAGTATTTTCTATATAAATAGAAGTCTTATACTTAACTTAAATATAGTATCTTTATACTATACTTAGTAACTTATAAAAGGTTATTAGTCTTAATTAGTAATAGTATCTCTATCTACTAAACTAATCTATCTTTATACTCTTAAGTAATACTAGTCTAATTATATATTATAACTATCTATTATAAAGCGCTTATTAAGATAGATAGTAAGAGATACTTACTTTAAATAAGTTTATAGTATAGTAGACTAATTAGTAATAGATAGTAGCTATTTACTAGAGTAGATTATAAAGTTTACTATATATAGAAACTTAAAGACTCTTATTAACTACTACTTAGATAATATAAGTAATATAGATAATATAGTAGTCTTTCTTAGCCTAGAGTCGTAGTAGAATCTTATAAAAGACTTCTACTCTACGTCTATAAAGAGAAACCTAGATCTCTAGTACTTACTTCTAGAAAAGTATCTAGATAAGCTAGAATAGTACTAGAACTTTACTAATCTTAGTAAGTAGATTAATAATTTCTCTACTTAGATTATAGCTACTATTATAAAGAAGAAGTATTAAGAGCTTAAGACTTAATAGTATTATATCTATAATTAGTATTAAAAGCTTATTAATAAAGAGTTAGTAAACTATCGTAGAATATAATAGTAAGTATATACTATCTAATATAAAGTAGACGACTAGAGTAAGTAGTACTATAGTTACTTTAATTATATTATCTACTATATAGTTTCTAAGCGCGATCGCCGTCCTACTATAGAGTCTAGAAGGTATCTTCGCTCTCTAAGACCTTATTATACTTTATATAAACAATTTCTATATTACGTACTAGAAAGTATTATAGTCTATAGAAGGTTACTATCTAGTATTAATCTACGACTAGGAGATTAAAGAGTAAATATAGTCCTCTCTTATTAATATTACTTCTACTAATAGAACGTCTTAGTATCGTTATAAAAGAGAGATAGAAGTATATATACTAGTACTTTAAAGTCTACTATAAGAAGTAATCTAGCTTCGTTAAATTTTACTTTCGGTGTAGTAGGTAGATAACTAGCGAGATAGATTAGAAAGTCTACTACTAAGATTATATTAATAATCTCTATATATCTTTCTAGTACGAACTAGTTACTTTCTGTCACGCTATTACCTACGCTAGATATTATAGTAGATGTCTAAGGAAAAAATAGCTACTAGTAGCTATACGGATAAGATAGTTCCACGATTAGACAAGCTAGTAAAGACATATCTCTAACTACATCCTAGAGTATGTCGAGAGTCTAGATAGTAAGGACTCTATTCTATACCTGTATTTACTATATACTATAGTACTTTATTCGGAATCAGACTTATAGAACCACCTCGAAGACATATATAGTACTTACAAGCTATGTGTACGAAAGAAGTACTAATATTAGTAAGAAGAGGGCGATAATAAACGAGCTGAAATGTTAGGTACCGCTAAGAAGAAGCGGCCTCGACTCTAAGGAAAGCTGGAAGATGAGGACTGTAAAATACCGGGTAGTTAATAATCTACCCCTAAAGGTCGCTTTAAAGATCCTCTTAGCCACTCGTTTATGAATATCTCGGTAATAGATTTTGATCTATGCCTAGCGGATAGTGTCGAGATGGTAGTAGTGTCTAGGGGTTCCTCATCACGTCTTAGCACCCTAGTTAGTAGCGTCTAGGATAATCACGATGACTGTTATAGTATAGATACTTCGCTCTCGTCTCTGTCAGACGACATTCTCGAAGCGGTTCCTTAGACTGGAGAGGATTGCCGTTCTTCCTAGACAACTCCATTGGAAGCTGCCACTGTCGACCTCCTTGGTGATTCTGAACCTTGGAACTTTGACGCTATCTCTTCTCCTATTGAGTCTCAGGAGGACTGGATTCTGTCAGCCCCCGACACTCCTCCATCATATCTGTCCAGTATTCCGATGGAGTTTGTTGATCCGGAGCTTCGAGATGCTCTTCCTTCTTCCACATCAAGTCTACTAGCAACCGCCGACTCGGTAGAGGATGCTCGCCGGAGCATACCGACAACTACACCAGGGCACATAGAAAGCTCGGTGATACAGCCGCTTTGTGACAGCTAGCTAGATGCAATTGATGCCAAGGGAGGGATATGGGAGGCTGAAGCGTTACTTACCAAGTGGAAACGAGGCAAAACGACTTGGTACCTTGTGAAGTGGAGAGGATTTGCGCACGAGGGGAATATGTGGGAGAAATGGAAGGACATAAGCCCGGAGCTCGTCAAAGAGTTTAAGGCGGCCTATCAAGGGAACCATTCGGGCGTGCGACTACTTAAGAAGCGAGTGCTACGCAGAAGAGTCGAATACCTTGTTGAGTGGAAGGGTCGTCCGGAGAGCGAGAATTCTTGGGAGAAAGAAGCTACCGTAAGCCGTGAACGAATTATGGAGTTTGAGGCGAGCTGAAGGAGGAAACCATCACATTGTACAAGTATTATTCTTAGCTGGCAACTTGGCTCGTAATCTTATCCCCGTATCCATTGTTGAAAGCATTGTTGTGGACATCCGTCACAGGGCGAGCACGTCAAAGGCACTAAATGTGTGATTGGCCCGGAATAATATAGAGCCGCTCCCGCAATCTAGAAAGCTCTAATCGTTCGGCTATCACCTGATCACCCACTGTCGCATCGCTTAATAGGTGAGGGATAACGTAGTTTATAAGCGAGTCGTGTTTATATGCGAGTCGTGTTTTTTCCCCCACTACTTTAGATTAGGACAAAGAGTCATTCGTTCATCTCTTTTCACTAACTACAACGACCTAATCCTTAGGTAGAGTATTAATATACTAAGTTAATATATAAACCTTACCTTTAAAAATAATTATCGGCGGTACGCTCTATCCGTTAGTATAGATGGATTTAATGACCGTAACCCATTCCCGGTTCCCTAGTTATACACAAACTGGCCGTCTAGAGCGCTCTAAACCTATAATAACCTTTATAGTTGTAATAACTCCTATTTGAAAGCCCGTCTTATTAAAATCATTTATATCCTCCTCTTATATTCTATATTTAGCGATTATATTCTAAACAAGCCAGAACCAAGCTCGAATAGATATTAGGTCTTTGTATTTAGCTCGCTAATAGTCGTATTTTCGAGTGTATTTCGATTGAAGGTAGTCGTAACGTCTTATAAAGTTCGGGGCCTAGTATTTACTAACCGTGATTGAATTATTCCGACTAATTGTCGACTGTTTTTAAAGTAGTAAATCTACCATTTACTATATAGAATCAAGTCTTAATAGAAGACCTCTATTTTCTATAGATAATATCTATTAGATAAGTGCTAACTCCTTAAGATCCGTGAGTTTTTTGTTTTTTAGGTAAGAATCGCGTCGAGGGACGCGTCTATTAACGCGATCCAGTGTAGTCGAATATAGAGCATCGTATAACGCATAAGCAGCTTTGAGGCTGTTAAAATGGCCTTGTTTAAACGCCTGTATTACCAGAGCAATTCGGCCCTCTTTTTGACTTAATTAGGTGCTGGGTGGTGGAGACATTATAGTTTGAAATAACAGGTCTATGGGTTTGGTGGGGGAAAAACACGACTCGCTTATAAACTACGTTAGCAATAGACCGATTAGTAAGCAATAGACCGATTTTGGGATAACACAACCAAAAAGAGTGTAGACGTTAAAATATTTAGGAAACACCTTTATCCAATAGCTTTTAACTTATCTTGAAAGTGCTAGGTATTTTTACTTATACGTTGTTGTATAATTGTAGAATTTCCAAAAAATTTGTATGGTAGGTTTATTGCTGGCGAATCGGTCTATTGCTGTCCCTCATCTACTAGGAACGACGGAGGTGAAAAGGTGAGGCACTACTTTTAGGCGAGAATGTCCGCCTCCCGAGATCACAACTTTTTTTATGAAATTATGAATACAGAATTCAAACAAACACGCCTTGGACTCGAGCAATATCTGCCAATCTTCCTAGGATCACGCTTTGGTGATTGGCATTTGCTCTGCAACATATCATCGCTCGTAGAAAACCACAACCAATGCGAAGCCTGAATAGCAGCGATCACTTTGACCCTGATAAATCAGGCGAGGGAGCTGTATCGGTTCCCTATGGTTATTCAGAGGCTGTGCTGTAATCTCCCGTCAGACAGTGTACCTTCGCTCTTCTAAATTAATAAGTTAATCGTAGCTAGCCTTGACCACGCCCTATCTATAAAGTAGGATACTAACACAAAGCAATATTATCTTCTTATAATTCCCACTTACGAGCCCAGTCTTTACTCTCCGTACGTCCAAGCATTACAAACCCTTGAAACTTTTCTTGAATAATCTGGGGTACTGTGCCAGTGATGTAAGCTCCGCCGAGAAGCTGATACGCATTCTCTGCCCCTGAATTTCGCAGTACAGAAGGCGCCCTACACCCGGAAATAATACCACATTGATCACCACGAGCAACAGCGTAGGCATTGCCAAAATAACCGCGCCGAGTAAGGAATATCCTCTTCCCATCGAGTAGCCACTGAAACGAAGAGTGATAGGAGTTCTTATCTTCACCTTTAGCTGTCGCTTTCCAATACTGGGTATCGATTGCCTCCACCTCACCAGTCTTCTGGTGAAGTTGAAGCAAGTATGCCGCTTGAGATCTTCGTGCATCCTCCGCATTTGTCAGCAAAGGATCTCCGTACAGAGTTTCAATAAACGCATGGAGGCGACAAAGCGGCGGGTAAGGAGTAGGAACATCGATTCGAACAACATCCTCCCAGACCTTGGCAATGTCATCGAGCGTCATATAAGGGCGGAAGCCTTCAGAAAAATAGACTATCGAGTCTAGAACAACAGCTCGGACGCTTAATTTGGTACCGGTGATCGAGGGACGGTGAATAGAGGTACCTCGGTCCGTCAACGCTTGCCAATACGGGAAATAAAGTCTGCTTCCACCTTCAAGTCTAATATCCCATCGCGGGATCCATGAATGCAGCTCCGCGTCTAGGGTCTGCTGAGTGTGCTGGACATAGTCGAGCAGTTCAACGCTCCGTTTCTTGTGGATATATTCTATCGCAAAATCCTTGTACGCGTCCAGAAAATCCTGTTCATAATTGGGCTGCAGCTTCCAAGCAGTATCCGGCCCTTCATCGTCCGTAGAGATCAGTCCTAGAAAGGCATATATCCTATCCCTCGGATCTGTCAATCCCAAATCCCTCGCACTCTCTAGTGTATTAAGTAGCCTCACCACAGGCAAGTCTTCCGCCTGCCAGAAAAACCGTGCCTCATGCTGATTTCGGCAAAAGTAGTTATGCGAGTGGAGAGCAGGATACTAATTTCGTAGGTTTGTATGCAGTTTGGTGCGCGGAAGTTTGTCCATACATTAACCCGCATTAGCTCCGCCCAGCTAATCTCATATTGACCCCATATTGCAAGACACTTTGGAGCGAGCGCTGCCTCTTGTACGGTCCAGCCGCGGCCAAACCATGTACTGCTATAGAGAACCGCGATAGACTTCCACCGTGTATCGCTAAGGATTGGATCATCATGATCGGAATATAGAAACAAAGCCCAAGGCTCATTTTTTCTCTTACAAGTCTTCAAGATCCTTGTATTAATATCCTCGATAAGTTCGACAGCAAACTTGGCATGCCCCTTCTCGTCATCTCCCAAGTATATCAAGGTTTGTTTGGCGCTCCGATATATTTGCGCCATTAACGCGACCTGCTGTCCCTTCTCCTTTATATCTTCTTGGTTGATACATATCGAGTCTGCCCACAGAGCTCGTGGCTCGCTCCCCAATCTTAGTCGTTTTAGCACGTTTAAGAGGTTCTGCGTGATCTTCAAAACTCGGCCGTCGCATAAAATAGTCTGATTCCACACTGGCGGGCCCCAGACGTACGAAATGGCCTCGTAGTCCGGAGGTTTGTCTAGTGACTGGCTGTGGAGGCTGAATTCCAGCGCATCATTGCCTTGTCCGGGTTTCAAGACTAGATACCGGAAAACCGAGCCTTGTGGGAGGGCGGAGTATTGGTATTTCATGCGGAAGAAAGAGAATAGAAAGTCGAACATGTCTGCATGCACTGTCTAATAAGTCGATTGCCAACAACTCTAATGGTTAGTTCAGCGTGGGGCTATATTTATATACGTGTGGTAATGAAGAATTCAGCTGAAAAGGAGGGGCTAACCTAAGCGAAAGCTGCAAAGGGAGCCACGTGTACAGGCGTGTGCAAAGCATGACAAAAGCTTAAGCAATGGAGAATTTAGGCATAGATCAAAAGCGATTACTAGGGAATATTAAGAAGGTTATTAGGTTAGGGGGAGAGGACGAGAGAAAGGGGGCTACTAATGAGAAAACAAGGCAATTAAAAGCACTAGTAGCAATAGTAAGCTTTGTAATAGAATAATAAATTTTTTACGAATGAAGCTTGTAACCACGTGAGGACTAATGGAGAGAAGAACCACCACGGGGCTGTGGGGTTCCCTGTGACCCTTATAGGGAGTGTTGTTGCGCAGGTTAATATTGATGGTTTGATAGATGTAGAGTACATAGGTCAATCGGTTCATTTGTTGAAGAGTTATTTATTGAGCTATTACGGACAGATCATTCATATTAAACAGCTTACATAAGCAGGTGCTATGACTATTCTAACACTCCCCTAGTCGTAGTAGCTGTTTTACTTTAATCAACTATTAATAATACCTCTTTTTTAATAGCCTAACAAATGAGATAATAAAAGAGTATGTAATTAATAAAGGAAACCTTTAAATGAGTGTAATATTAACTCGCCTCGACCTAGGTCGCCGTCGATAGCTAATATACCTCGTACTAGTTAATTCCTAGTGTTTTTAGTACTAGTGTAATTAACTAAGCTTTAAGTAGCTTCGTAAGTATATCTACTATATTACTCTTACTCTTAATATACTCTATTATAATAATATTATCCTTAAGTAGTTATTAAACATAGAAATAGTAAGTATTAATATACTTACTTCTTTTATAGTACTATAAGTTTTCTATAAACTAAATTATCTCTAGATTATTATAGTAAATAGTAATTAATAGTCTATTCTTAGAAAGTAACCTTTAGAGAATAGAGTAGAGAAATTATATTATCTTTTCGTTCTTATTATATATAATTAGCTCTACTTTTATAGTTAATATAACTACTAATATAGTCTTCTAGCTTATCTATACTACTACTTCTCTCTTAAGTATAAATATTTTACTAAAAATTAAGAGTCTATTCTATTTATCTATAGTATAATTACTATTATAGTATTTAATTAGATTAAAATTATTACTATAGAAGTAGATAATAGTATAATACTTAGTTCTAACTAAATATTATAGTATTTTAAGTAATCTATTCTAATTAGCTATAGAGGGATTTAAGATAAACTAAGAGAGTTAATTAATATAAAAAGTAATATTCGACTATATTAATTAATAAAGATAGAGCGCTTCTTTAACTAGCGTTTAATATATATACTAGTCTATAAGTAGTTTCTCTAGCTTAGCCTTTACTAAGTAGATATAGTCGTTAAATAGTATAAAGAGAGATATTATATTCTTATAACTATATTTTTAAAGTAGGTCTTAAATATAGAAGAAATAATTAAGTCGAAGAATTCTCTTTATATAATCTCTAATTATTTCTATCTTTAGAAACTATTTAGCTTTCTCTAAGTTCTTTATCTTATACTTCTTACTAAGACCTATCTTAATAGAATTAATCTTTTTAATAGTAGATACTATAATAAGTATATTATTAATATAAATAGTTATAATAGCTTTTATATAATTATTAAAGAAAAGATAAGAGTCTCTTATAGCTCTAAAACCTAATAAGATAAAAGTATTACTAATATTCTTATACTAGTATCTTATACTTTACTTAAGTTTATATAGACCTTTATATACTTATAGAATTATTTCTATAGAAATATTAATCTCTTCTAAAGTATATATAAAGATATACTCTCTAAGAGTAGGTTCTAGAAAAGTATTACTTATATCTATTTAGTATAGTTCTAGATTAAGCTAAGTAACTAGTACTAGTAGAATTCTAACTAACTCTTTATATATAATAGATAAGTAGGTTTTACTATAGTCTTTACTATATATTTAACTAAAACTTCTACTAATAAGTTATACTTTAAACTTATTAATCTAACTATTAAGTATATATTTAATATTAAATATCTATTTTAAATTAACTATATTTATAACTTCTTTTCTAGAATACTTTATAAGTATTTACGTTCTATTAGCTATAAGAGATAAAATCTTATTATTAATTACTATTTTCTACTTCTAATTATATCGCTTATTATTAATAGCTTTACTATAGGTCTTTAAGATAACTAGTTTTAGTATTAGTAGATTCTAGTTCTTTAGTATTAGTATTAGTATTAAGATTAAGGTTAAGGTTAAGAGAGGTTCTTTTACCTCTACTTAGTTTACTTAATAATAGCTTTAAGATAATTTAATTAGTAGCTCTTATTATATAGAGGCTTTTCTTACTTAATTACTACGTCTTATAAATATATACTCTTCTCTATTATTATCTAATATATCTATAGCTAGTTCTTATACTCTCTCTAGAAGAGTCTTACTAACGTCTAAACGCGACGAACTTCGAGAATTACTTAAGCTAGTTTATCTAGAGTATATACTTATATTAATAATAATAGTAGAATCGTCTAGTATTTTAATAGAAGTATTCTAGTATCTAGGTGTCTTATTTTCTAAGCTAGAAGCTCTTCTATCGTCTTAGTTATTAGAAACTTATAAAGTATTATTTTTAGATCTCTAGTTATTTTAGTAACTATTAGTTTAGTTAATTAACTTCTCTTTCTTAAAGTATTTCTAAATGTTCTAGAATAAAGTCTCGATTCTATTACTAACCTCTTCTAATTTATCTTTCTCTTAAGAGAAGTATTTTAGGTCTAATTAATCTTATTTCTTATTCTTATACTAATTAAATATACTCGCTCTCTTAATCTTCTAAGTCTCTAGGTTAAATACTCTATATTAGTATATAGTCTCTTTATATCTAATAAAGATAGAAGGCTAAGATATAGTATTAAGCTTATACTTAAGTTCTTATAGAATTATCTTATAAATAAGATACTCTTAGACTCTTAAATAAGCTAGTATTAGTTTCTTTCTACTTTATAGCTTCTTAGAAGATTTACTATTAGTTTTATTTAAAAGTAGGTTTTTAATATAATTAGCTATTAATATAGTCTTCTTCTAAAGCTTCTATAGTAGTTCTATATTAAGAATTATTATCTAAGTAAGAGTAATTAGTATATAGTTTAATCGCTTAGTAATACTATTTAACTCTTTATAATATAAAATAGTATATTTA
>MU252052.1:0-11290 GCA_019669835.1 Amylocarpus encephaloides
GGTCAGGGACTTAATAAGGTCGATGCACGATAGATGTCAGGCAGTGATCGATGCTAAGGGGTGGCATACAAAATACTAAGGAAATTCAGAAATTTGCATTTGGGAGTATAAAGCACCACTACCACGTGACAGCCTGGGGAGCCTTGTCAGAAACCCTCAGGGGGTGGATTTATTTATCCTTTAACCACAGTATGTTGTTGCGCAGGTTAATATTAATGGTTTGATGGATGCAGAGCACATAGGTCAATGGGTTCATTTGTTGAAGAGTTATTTATTAAGCTATTACGAACAGATCATCTATATTAAACAGCTTACATAAGCAGGTACTATGACTATTCTAACACTCCCCTAGTCGTAGTAGCTGTTTTACTTTAATCAACTATTAATAATACCTCTTTTTTAATAGCCTAATAAATGAGACAATAAAAGAGTGTGTAATTAATAAAGGAAACCTTTAAATGAGTGTAATATTAACTCGCCTCGACCTAGGTCGCCGTCGATAGCTAATATACTCTATACTAGTTAATTCCTAGTGTTTTTAGTACTAGTATAATTAACTAAGCTTTAAGTAGCTTCGTAAGTATATCTATTATATTACTCTTACTCTTAATATACTCTATTATAATAATATTATTCTTAAGTAGTTATTAAATATAGAAATAGTAAGTATTAATATTATAACCGTATAGAGTGAACTACTACTTACTATAATAAATACGAAGTTAAACGGAAACTACTATATTAAGCGAATAATAAAGTGAGGAGAGAAGAGAGTTCTAGAGGAACGGAAGCTTAAATATAAGATACTAGCACGTACGTGTCACGTGCTACACGTGCTCGGCCCCTAGTTCCTCTAACTCTATAATAGTACCCCCTCTTTTAAAGAAGGTCGTCCTCGACCGAGTATCTATAATTAGGTTACTATCTAAATCATTATAATCGTCTCTTCCACCTTCCCAAGCATTTAACCAGTCGTATAAGCGAGCTAGCGGGCTAGGTCGAGTTGGGTTAGCTAGGTGGAAGTCTCTCACTTTGTGAGGGGCGTATTTGTAGTTAGACGTAGGATACTACTATAGGTCTTCGTCTCGGTTTAGCTATTTAACACGGTAGTAGAGGTGTTGTCGTCCTTTACTTATAAGGATTTCTTAAATTTCCCACTTATCGTCGCCTGTGATATTAATAGGCGGTGGCTCTAGATTACTTTAGTCTAGTAAAGGATTCTAAGAAGCCTTACGTAATCTATTAGGGGAGAAGACTAGATGGATTTTTATTGAATTAGGTAGTTAAAGCTTAAAAGCGTTACCTACTTACTAGATAATCTTATATAGGCCAGCCTCTAGAAAGTCGAGCTTACGGCTAGGCCTCTCTGTACGTAAGTGTTTCTTAGTAAGCTAGACAAAGTCTCCTACTCTAAAATCTACTAGGCGACGGTACTTGTTAGCGGAGGCTTTTATACGCTCGTAAGTTAAAGAGAGCTCTCGTTTCGTAGCCTCCTGTATATCCTTCATACGATTAGTGAGCGCTCTTACCTTCTCTACGCTTATTCGGTCGGACGGGGCTATAATAGGTGTATCCTAGTTAAAAGAAGTACGAGCCGGGTATCCGTATAGTACTTCGAATAGGCTTATTTAACTAAGCGAGTTATGTAGTAGCGTGAGCTAGGCATAGTCTATCATAGGTAGTAGCTCTACCTAATTGTCTTAGTAGTAGCTAATAAATAGGCGTAGCCTTTGTTCTAGGTACTAGTTCATTATTTCGGTCTGTCCGTCTGTCTATGGGTAGTAGGTAGTAGAAAGCCTTAGCTGAGTTCTAAGTACACGGTTAAACTCTTTCTAGAAGGCTGAGATAAACTAAGGTTCACGGTCTAAAATAATTAACTCGGTAGTACTATAGTAGCGATACACGTAATAAATATAAAGCCTTACTATATCCTCTACTATAACTGTCTTATAATAAGGAATAGATATAGCCTGTTTTAAGAGTCGGTCGACTACTATAAACACGTTGTCGTACCCTGACTTATTCTTTAGAAAGCTGTAAAAGTCTATTATAATATACTACTAGGGGCGGTCTAGAACAGGGAGTGGTTAAAGTAGTTTAGGCGTCTTATCCCGTGAGCTACTTAAGCGGCGGTAGTTATAACAGTTCTAATAATACTATTAAATGTCCTTCTATATACCTTTCTAGTAGTAGTGTACGACTAGCATTTTATGAGTTTTCTAACGTCCTGGGTAAGCGGTAGACACTTAGTTATAAGCCTCACAGATTAAGTACGTATATAAGTTCTAGAAGTTAGGAACTATAAGACGGTCGTAGTATAGTAACAGTCTATTTTCTAGGGTAAAGGGACTCTCTACGTCAGCTTCTACTTATTAGCGAACAGCTATAAGTAACTTAGAGGTACGGTTAGTAGTTAGGATTCGGTTAATTATCGACGTTCTAGAGGAAAGAGAGGTTATGTCTAAGGAGTTGATTAGAGCCTAGCTAGTAGAAGTAGAGTCGGGGCGTAAAATCAGGGGATTAATCTAGTTATTTCAGAGTAGTTAACGTAGCCGGTCAGCCTTCTTTACTAAATCCTAGGCCTCTATTTCCTCTGTTCGCCTCGTTAGAGCATCCGCACGTATATTCTCTTTAGTAGGGCGATATTTAATAATAAAGTAGTATTCCGCTAAAGCTTCTACCTAGCGAGCTTAGCGCGCGTTTAGGTTCTTTGAGGTCATAAAGTACTTAAGAGCCTTATGATCTATGTAAATCTAAATACACTAGGCTATACGCTCGAGCTCCGGCCTCTATTCCTTTAAGGATTTAATAATAGCTAGCATTTCCTTGTCGTGGATTTCGTAATTACACTTAGCTAGGGCTATAGTCTTCGAAAAGTAGGCTATAGGCAACTAGTGCTCGCTATACTTCTGTGAGAAAATTCCTACAATCACCCCGTCCGAAGCGTCGGTCTCTAGTATACTTTCCAGCTCTGAGTTATAGTACTAGAGTAAGGGCGCGGAAGTAAGAGCATCTTTTAGAGTCTAGAATACGTAATAACAGTGGTTATCGAAATTAAATGACACGCTATTATAAGTAAGGGCCGTTAGAGGCTTTACGATCACTCTATAATTTCTAATAAATCGTCTATAGAAGTTATAGAAGCCTAGGAACGATTATATGCCCTTTACTATAGAAGGTGCTTACTAGTTTTATATAATAGTAACCTTTTCCGGGTCTATAGAAATGCCGTTAGTTAAGATAATAAAGCTAAGGTATTTTATCTATATAATACTAAATTCGTACTTCTTAATATCGGCCTATAAACCCGCGTCACGTAGTCTTTATAGTACTAGCTTAACGTGTATTTTATGTTCTAGAGGATCGTCCGAATAGATAAGGATGTTATTAAGGTAGGTAGTATAGAAGTCGTCTAGGTAGTCGAATAGGACGTTATTTATATACCTCTAGTACGTAGTAGGTCTATTTATAAGTCTAAACAGAAGAACCTTACATTTATAGGTACTATATCTTATACGGAAGGTCGTTAACTCCTCTAAGTTAGGGTTTATTCGTATCTAGTAGAATACCTAGCGAATGTTAAGTTTTATAAAGATCTTAGCCCTAGAAATTCGTACTAGAGTCTTATCTATTAAGAGTAGGGGGTATTAGTCCTTACGACTTAAAGCGTTAAGCTTACGGTAGTTAATATAGAATCGTAAGCTACTATTCGGTTTCTTAACAAAGAGTATAGGAGTAGCGAAGGGTGCCTAGCTTACCTTAATAAATCTCTTATTTAGGTTTTTAAGTAGGTACTGTTTTATTACTTCGAGCTCTCGTACACTTATTTTATATAGCAGACTATATAAAAGCTACTTTTCGTCGGCTTCTAGAGCGATTTTATGGTCGTACGAGCGATATAACGGAAGCTAGTCTAAGGCTAACTTAGAAAACACGTCTATAAACTATAAATAGGTCTTTAGTAGCTAGTGTAGGTCTTCCCGGCCTACTGTTCCTAGAGAGGCCGAGTTTTAGTTAAGAATACGGTCTATCTCGTACAGGCTTGTAGAGAAGAGCTCGTTATCGGTCTATTAACTGTTTAGGTATATAGCGTGACTAGAAATTAGAGAAATGTCTAGAGTAGTAGCTAAATATAGTTAGAGCTTCTATAGCGGCTTAGGCGAGCGTAAGAGAGCTAGATCCTAAGCTCGTTACTTATCTTAGAGCCTGTCGTTTATCTAGTGTAGAGATTTCCGGGGCTCTAACTTATAAGTTACACGTCTTTAAAGCTATAGCTTAAACTGGCGGAGTTACTTTGTTAGGGGTGTTACCTCTCCTATAACAACTTCTAACTGTTTATTTAGTGGCGGAGGCGAAGGCGAAGTAGGCGAAGTAGGCGAAGTAGGCGAAGGTAATCGACTAATTATAGTACTTATAACTCGTTCACCTTGTCGTCGCTTCTCTTCTTTTAATATTACTTTATCTCTCCTAACTATATCGGCTTAGTAGGAAGGTACTAGTCGTTTCGGTACAATTACTACTTACGGGATGATTGTCTCGTTCTATAGCTAGGGAGTTGTCGCGTAGTACTCTAGGGGCTAAGTTAAGCGTCTAGCTTAATAATCGAGTGTAATCCCGAAGTACTTAAGCTATTTTCGTCCTAGGATTACTTAGTGAGAGCCTAAGGGGGTAATTATAAATGATAGGTTTAATTATCGTCGTTTATTAATTATAAGATATAGACGAAGAACGTGAGAGATACTTACTCCGCTTTGTTTATTATATCCTAAGACAGAGATAGGGCGTGATAGTCGTTAAGCTTTAATTCCTAGGAATTTAGTCTAGTTAACTACCGTGGTTTAGTTAATAAATGCGAATTTATTTACTTTAGAGTTAATAAGTGCTTATAAAGAAAGTACGTATTTATTTATAGATAAGTTACATAAAACAGTTATATACTTTTCACCTATTAACTACTATAGATCTAGCTTAGCTAAATTAACTAACTCGCCTAAAAAGGAGTCTTCTCTTAGGCGCTTTTATTTCCCGACAGCTCGTCGTCTTCTCCTAACTCACTTTCTTCCTCCTATTCTATAATCTTATTAAGGTCTACATCTCGCTTAGGGTGAGGGCATTTAGGGCGTATGTGACCTGATTTTCTATAATTATAGTAAGTAATATTAGACGGAGAGACCGTAGTCCTACGTCTTTTAATAATTTACTTTATAGGAGTTAAGTAACGAGATAAGAGGGGTGTAGTACTAGTCTTAGCTTACGGCGTAGTCGGAAGTAAGAGAGGAGTAACAGAACGTCTAAGCTTAATACGACTCTTAGTTTCGATTATAGCCTAGGCTCTCGCTCTGTCTCGCTTAAGCCTTACGTTAGTTCTAGAAGTAAGGTTAGCGAAGTTATTAAAGTCTCTTATCTTTTAGACCTCGATACGTATTTCGTCCTATAGGGGCTTAGTAAGCTTATCGTATAGGTTATCCTTCTACTCTAATTTAGCGATCCTACCTCGAGTAGCGTACTATAAGAACTTAAGCTTAAAGTCGAAGAATAAGTCGTCTAATTCCATTCTAAGGTGTTTATATTTATGTCTTATATCGGCTTTCTCGTGTAGGTTCCGGAGGCTAGTAATCAGGTATTTAACTATAGATTCCTAATCTAGGAAGACGTCTTCTAGGTTATCTTCCGCTACTATGGCTGTCTTAAGTAAGGTAGCTGCCTTACTAGTTATATAAGTAAACACATGTGTTTTCTTATCTAATTCGCTAGTAAAGTAGTCCGAGTTTACTACTAGTTTACTTCTAAGTAGGAGTTACTACTAAAGTAAGAAAGGGTTATTTCCGTCGTCTAATTAGGGCACGTCCTTAACCTTAGCGCTAAGCCTCGCGTTTCGAATAGTAGAGCTTAAGGGAGAGCTTACCCTAGCTCGTCGTAGAGATCTAGATTAACGGTTCTAGCCTATAGAGATATACGAAGAACTTCTTAGGGTATTCTACTAACGTGTACGTCTAGTAATTACTCTGCCTTTCTTAATAGTAGGGATAGTATTATATACCTAGACAGCTATACGTAATTAAGTATTATTCTAGCTAAGGGAGTTAAGTCTCGTTATAATCTAGTCGTACTATGTAGAAGTAATTAGTAGTAGCGAGAGAAGAGAGCTTTCGCTACGTTACTCGTCCTAGAATTGTTCTTCGAGAAGAGATTTATTATCTATCGACTAGATAGTAATTAAGGCTCTAACGGTTTATGTAGGCGTGTGAGTAGAGGAGGCTCTACCTCGACCTCTACCTCTATAACGTCTTCCGCGAGCGTTTAAGGGGGGGGTTTATATAGCTATCGTTTAGGGACATATAACATATACTACGTTCAGTGATATATAACGTGAAAAAAGGTAAAAATAAACGAATAAATAAAGTAGGATATTATAGTAGGCCTTTCTAGGCGAAGCGGTAACTTTATTATAATATAACCGTATAAAGTAAACTACTACTTACTATAATAAATATAGAGTTAAACGGAAACTACTATATTAAGCGAATAATAAAGTAAGGAGAGAAGAGAGTTCTAGAGGAACGGAAGCTTAAATATAAGATACTAGTACGTACGTACTACGTACTATACGTACTCGGCCTCTAGTTCCTCTAACTCTATAATAAATATACTTACTTCTTTTATAGTACTATAGGTTTTCTATAAACTAAATTATTCTTAAATTATTATAGCGAATAGTAATTAGTAGTCTATTCTTAGAAAGTAACCTTTAGAGAATAGAGTTAAGAAATTATATTATCTTTTCGTTCTTATTATATATAATTAGCTCTACTTCTATAGTTAATATAACTACTAATATAGTCTTCTAGCTTATCTATACTACTACTTCTTCTCTAAGTATAAATATTCTACTAAAAATCGAGAGTCTATTCTATTTATCTATAGTATAATTACTATTATAGTATCTAATTAGATTATAATTATTACTATAGAAGTAGATAATAGTATAATACTTAGTTCTAGTTAAATATTATAGTATTTTAAGTAATCTATTCTAATTAGCTATAGAGAGATTTAAGATAAACTAAGAGAGTTAGTTAATATAGAAAGTAATATCTAGTTATATTAATTAGAATAGATAGAGCGCTTCTTTAACTAGTATTTAATATATATACTAGTCTATAAGTAGTTTCTCTAGCTTAGTCTTTACTAAGTAAGTATAGTTATTAAATAGTATAGAGAGAGATATTATATTCTTATAATAATATTTTTAAAGTAGATTCTAAATATAGAAGAAATAATTAAGTTAGAGAATTCTCTTTATACGATCTCTAATTATTTTTATCTTTAGAAACTATTTAACTTCTTTTAAGTTCTTTATCTTATACTTCTTACTAAGGTCTATCTTAATAGAATTAATCTTTTTAATAGTAGACGTTATAATAAGTATATTATTAATATAAATAACTATAATAGCTTTTATATAATTATTAAAGAAAAGATAAGAGTCTCTTATAGCTCTAAAACCTATTAAGATAAAAGTATTACTAATATTCTTATACTAGTATCTTATACTTTACTTAAGTTTATATAGACCTTTATATACTTATAGAATTATTTCTATAAAAATATTAATCTCTTCTAGTATATATATAAAGATATACTCTCTAAGAGCGAGTTCTAGAAAAGTATTACTTATATCTATTTAGTATACTTATAGATTAAGCTAAGTAACTAGTACTAGTAGAATTCTAACTAACTCTTTATATATAGTAGATAAGTAGGTTTTACTATAGTCTTCGCTATATATTTAGCTAAGACCTCTACTAATAAGTCGTACTTTAAACTTATTAATCTAACTATTAGATATATATTTAATATTAAATACTTATTTTAAATTAACTATATCTATAACTTCTTTTCTAGAATACTTTATAAGTATTTACGTTCTATTAACTATAAGAGATAAAACCTTATTATTAATTACTATTTTCTACCTCTAACTATATTACTTATTATTAATAGCTTTACTATAGATCTTTAGAATAGCTAGTTTTAGTATTAGTATTAGTATTTAGGTTAAGGTTAAGGTTATAAGAGATTCTTTTACCTCTACTTAGTTTACTTAATAATAGCTTTAAGATAATTTAATTAGTAGCTTCTATTATATAAAGACTTTTCTTACTTAATTATAACGTCTTATAAATATTATAGAGTTAGAGAAACTAGAGACTAAGTACGTATAGTATATAGTATGTATATACTACTAGTATCTTATATTTAAGCTTTTATTTCTCTAGAACTCTCTTCTCTTCTTACTTTATTATTCGCTTAATATAGTAGTTTCTATTTAACTTCGTATTTATTATAGTAAGTAGTAGTTTACTTTATATAGTTATATTATAATAAAGTTACCTCTTTACTTAGAAAGGCCTACTATAATATTCTACTTTATTTATTCGTTTATTTTTATCTTTTTCTACGTTATATATTACTAAACGTAGTATATATTATATGTCTCTAAACGATAGTTATATAAACCTCTCTCTTAAACGCTTATAGAAGACGTTATAGAGGTAGAGGTCGAGGTAGAGCCTCCTCTACTTACACGTCTACATAAACCGTTAGAGCCTTAATTACTATCTAGCTAAGAGATAACGAATCTCTTCTCGAAGAATAATTCTAGGATAAGTAACGTAGCGAAAGCTCTCTTCTCTCGCTACTACTAATTACTCCTATATAGTACGACTAGATTATAACGAGACTTAACTCTCTTAGCTAGAATAATACTTAATTATATATAGCTATTTAGGTATATAATACTATCCCTACTATTAAGAAAGGTAGAGTAATTACTAGACGTATACGTTAGTAGAATACCCTAAGGAGTTCTCTATATATCTCTATAGGCTAGAACCGTTAATCTAGATCTCTACGACGAGCTAGAGTAAGCTCTCTCTTAAGCTCTCTCTTAAGCTCTACTATTTGAAACGCGAGGCTTAGCGCTAAGGTTAAGGACGTACTCTAATTAGACGACAGAAATAACCCTTTCTTACTTTAGTAGTAACTTCTACTTAGAAGTAAACTAGTAGTAAACTTAGACTACTTTACTAGCGAATTAGATAAGAAAACATATGTATTTACTTATATAACTAGTAAGGTAGCTACCTTACTTAAGATAGCTATAGTAGCGGAAGATAACCTAGAAGACGCCTTCCTAGATTAGAAATCTATAGTTAAATACCTAGTTACTAGCCTCTAGAACCTATACGAGAAAGCTAATATAAGATATAAATATAAACACCTTAGAATAAAATTAGACGACTTATTCTTCGACTTTAAGCTTAAGTTCTTATAGTACGCTACCTAAGATAGGATCGCTAAATTAGAGTAGAAGGATAACCTATATAATAAGCTTACTAAGCCTCTATAGAACGAAATATATATCGAGGTCTAAAAGATAAGAGACTTTAATAACTTCGCTAACCTTACTTCTAGAACCGACGTAAGACTTAAGTAAGATAGAGCGAGAGCCTAGACTATAATTAAAACTAAGAGTCGTACTAAGCTTAGACGTTCCGTTACTCCTCTCTTACTTTTAACTACGTCGTAAGCTAAGACTAGTACTATACCCCTCTTATCTCGTTACTTAACTCCTATAAAGTAAATTATTAAAAGACGTAAGACTATAGTCTCTTCGTCTAATATTACTTACTATAATTATAGAAAATTAGATTATATACGCCCTAAATACTCTTACTCTAAGCGAGATATAGACCTTAATAAGATTATAAAATAGAAGAAAGAAAGCGAGTTAGAAGAAGATAATAAGCTATTAGAAAATAAAGACGCCTAAGAGAAGACTTCTTTTTAGGCGAGTTAGTTAATTTAGCTAAGCTAGATCTATAGTAGTTAATAGGTAGAAAGTATATAACTATTTTATATAACTTATTTATAAATAAATACGTACTTTCTTTATAAGTACTTATTAACTCTAGAGTAAATAGATTTATATTTATTAACTAAACTATAGTAGTTAACTAGACTAAATTCCTAGGAATTAAAGCTTAACGACTATTACGCTCTGTCTCTATCTTAGAATATAATAAACAAAGTAGAGTAAGTATCTCTTACGTTCTTCGCTTATATCTTATAATTAATAGACGACGACAATTAAACCTACTATTTATAATTACTCTCTTAGGCTCTTACTAAGTAATCCTAGAACGAAAATAGCTTAAGTACTTCGGGATTATACTCGATTATTAAGCTAGACGCTTAACTTAGCTCCTAGAGTACTATACGACAACTCTCTAGCTATAGAACGAGATAATTATCCTATAAGTAGTAATTATACTAAAACGACTAGTACCTTCCTACTAAGCCGATATAGTTAGAAGAGATAAAGTAATATTAAAAGAAGAGAAGCGATAATAAGATAGACGAGTTATAAGTACTATAATTAGTTAATTACCTTCGTCTACTTCGTCTACTTTACCTACTTCGCCTTCGCCTCTACCGCTAAATAAATAGTTAGAAGTTATTATAGAAGAGGTAACACGTCTAATAAAGTAACTCCGCTAGTTTAAGCTATAGCTTTAAAGACGTATAACTTATAAGTTAGAGCTCTGAAAATCTCTATACTAGATAAATAATAGGCTCTAAGATAAGTAATAAGCTTAGGATCTAGCTCTCTCGCGCTCGCCTAAGCCGCTATAGAAGCCCTAACTATATTTAGCTACTACTCTAAACATTTCTCTAATTTCTAGTTATACTATATACCTAAATAGTTAATAGACTAATAATAAGCTCTTCTCTATAAGTCTATATAAGATAGACCGTATTCTTAACTAAAACTCGGCCTCTCTAGGAATAGTAGGCTAGAAAGACCTACACTAGCTACTAAAGACCTATTTATAGTTTATAGACGTGTTTTCTAAGTTAGCCTTAGATTAGCTTCTATTATATCGCTCGTATAATTATAAAATCGCTCTAGAAGTTAACGAAAAGTAGCTTTTATATAGTCTACTATATAAAATAAGCGTATAAGAGCTCGAAGTAATAAAATAGTATCTACTTAAAAACCTAGATAAGAGATTTATTAAGATAAGCTAGATACCCTTTACTACTCCTATACTCTTTATTAAGAAACCGAATAGTAGCTTACGATTCTATATTAACTACTATAAGCTTAACGCTTTAAGCTATAAGAACCGATACCCTCTACTCTTAATAGATAAGACTCTAGTACGAATTTCTAGGACTAAGATCTTTATAAAACTTAACATTCGCTAGGTATTCTACTAGATAT
>MU252053.1:0-11282 GCA_019669835.1 Amylocarpus encephaloides
TCGCTTATAAATTAGATAGAACTAAATTATAAAATATTAATAGTATTTTACCTATAGACGAACGAATAAATAGAGAGATTAAACTAATTATTAGAATAATACTTATATAGTTACGTTAATAGAGAATAAAGTAATTAGATAGGACTTCTTCTACTCGTCTAGTTTATCTTAAATAGTATAAAGAGTAAAACTATAACTATATCGCTCTTCTTCGCGAATTATAGCTTCGACCCTAAAGTCTATCGACAGCTAAGAAAGGATAATATTAACGCTTAAGAATTAATAGTTCTAGTAAATAAGTTATAAGAACTCTAATAATAACTATTAAAGAATATTAAGTTCTTAAACCTAAGAACTACGAAATATAGTAATACTAAGCGAAGTATAAGACCTCTACTATAGAGGGGGAATAAAGTATACCTACTACGTAAATATATTAAAATAAAACGACTAAGTATAAAGCTAGACTTTAAGAAACTTAGACCGTTTAAGATACTAGAATAAAGGGGACTAGTTAGTTTTAAACTAAAACTACTCTAGAAATCTAAACTTTATCTAGTTCTTTACGTATTCTTACTAGAACTCGCTAAAGGCTCGATACTACTAGTAATAGACGAAGAGTTATAACCTAAGAACGACCTAGATATATACGAGGTAGAAAAGTTACTCGATATAAGGACTACTATTATAGGTTAGTAAGAGTACCTAGTAAAGTAGAAAGAGTATAGGCTAGAGGAAAACTCTTAGGAACCTACGTAAAATCTAAACTATCTAGACCTAGTTTAATAGTTCCTATTAAAAACCTAGGCTACCCTAAGGAAGAAGATCTAACTACCGCGGTCTCGTAAAGGCCTAAAGAAGTTATACTATTCTAGAAAGATTCTAGAAGACCTAATAACGTCTTAGGATCTAAGATAAAACTATTAAGAAAAGTAGAGACCTCGTTTAGATTCGCGATAGACCGCTCTAGACTTATAGCCTCCGCTCGCTCCTCTACCTCCTTCGTATCTAACTTCTCTAGAGTTAAAATATCTAATTTAATTATTTTTTATTTATACTCTTCTAGCGCTTCTTCTAATTTCGATAAGCGTAGAAGTTTTACTATCGTTTTCTTCCGCTCGTCGCGTAGCTTCTTATACTAACGATCGATCGACGCCTAGTTACTTATTATAGGTAGTTTCTACTAAAAGTTATATTTCGTCTAGCTATAATAAATATATTTAAAATACTAAGAAGCGGTCGTACTTACTACGATATAATAACACTTTAAGCGAAGATAGAAGTTATAAGAGGACATTTCTTTAGTAAGGATAGATCTTTTAATTTTTAGAGTAAGAGTAATTTATTATAAGTGTTTAGAGGGTTTATTAGAAGATATATTTAGGAAGAAAAGAAGGATTTTATTCGAGACGTTTATAGTCTTAAGCTAAAGTATAGGACGTACTAGCTAGAAAGAGAATAGTATTATAGCTAATTACTAGAATAGGTAATATAGCCCTAAGACTTAGTAGTAGCCGCCTAAAGCGGGCTAGGCGCTATATAGAGAAGCTATAGGTTATATAATATTAGATTATAGAGGATTATAATAATCTAATATAAGCGGTTATTTTAGATTACTATAATCTAGAATAATCTATTAGTACGAAGGTTCTATATAACTTAGTAGTATTTCCTATATAGATAAAAGCTTTATACTTAACTTAAATATAGTATCTTTATACTATACTTAGTAACTTAAAAAGGTTATTAGTCTTAATTAGTAATAGCGTCCCTACCTACTAAACTAACCTACCTTTATACTCTTAAGTAATACTAGCCCGACTATATATTATATTAATATTAGATTATAAACTTCTACGCCTACTAGACCCTCTATAGATACTAACTCTTAGGTCTCCTAAACACCTTATAACCTAACTAATACTCTTTTATAAACTACTCTTATTAAAAATCGTATTATATATTATTAAGAAAGCTTTCTAACCTCTATTTTTAAGACTATAGTCGTATTAACTAAAGATATAGAGCTTTTAGCTTATAAGATAACTTTATTATTAGTTAAAGTCTATACTCTTCGTAAGGTAAATAAAGTACTTAGTAAGTACTATAGGGCTAAAAAGACTTAGGTCTATTAAGAAGGTATACTTACTATAGAGAATACATAGGACGTATTAGCCTAAAAGAAGGTAGAGAAATAGACTCGACGCGATAAGCGTTCTAAGAGGGGAAGGTAAAATAAGAGGTAACCCTCTAGACGATAGTATAGTACTTACGGAAAGACTAGTTATAATACACGAACTTATTAGAAGGTTATAGATATATCTAGTTTATTAGATTCTAAGTAGTTTTAATTAATATAATATATTATAGTAGTTTAATAATATTTCGAAGTAGGTAGGGTAGGGAAAGTGTCTCGCTCGGTAATATGTCTCGCTTAGTAATAAATCACGTTATCTTAATATAAAATAATAATATTATTTTCGTAATACTCTAAACTTATAGTTATTATGTTTCTAACGTATATATTTCCGTTTTAGAGAACTAACGTAAAGGTTTTATTAACTATGTTTAAATTATTATTTGTTTTATAACTTGTTTCTTTACACCACGTTTTGTCTCCGCCTTAGTTATGTTTTCGAAGTTTAAAACTATAGTAACGTGACGTATAAGGAACTCGTACATATGAGGAACCCGTGTATTTCACCCCACTACTCGACCTTTTAATCCCTACAACTACCTACTATGGGCTATAAACAAGTAACTACTAAACTATATTCCGAAGAAGACATATAGAAGGTAATAATTAGCTGGAAAAACAAAGAGTTTCGGTCTATTCGGACTATAGTAATCCACTTCAAGGTTCTAGTTTAAATACTCCGTGATCGAATAGCTAGACGTAAAACCAAAACAGTAGCCCATGAGGAGGCCTAATTACTATCAAACGCGGAAGAAAAAACTCTAGAACGATAGATTACACGTCTTACAAGTACTAGATATCTAGTAACTCCTACGTTAGTGATAGAAACAGCTAAGCAAATTCGCCAGGGACGCGTCAAGCTTACCTCCTCTCTAGGTACCCAACCTATTCAACTACCCCTAATTAGCCACGAATGGCTCTACCGGTTCTTAAATCGATATCCCATATTACAAGGAACCTACTCTAGACAATTAGAGTCTGCGAGATAACAGGGGGCTACATACGACAGAATATCCTAGTGGTTTAGTGTATTCCGGTCGCGGTTCGCTAAACAGAAGTACGAACTTCAGAACGTATATAATATGGACGAGACGGGATTCGCGGTAGGCATAACACAATCGACGCGTATAATAGTAGATTTAACCCAGAAATCGAGTTGGAAGGCTACACCTGGAAGGCAAGAGTGGATAACTACAATTGAGTGTGTTGATGCTACTGGCGGGGCTCTCCCACCTATGGTTATATTCAAGGCCAAAAACACTAATTCGGGCTGGATACCACAAAACGCACCAGCTAATTGGAGGTTCTCAACAAGCAATAGCGGTTGGACTTCAGATAGCCATGGTTTTGAGTGGTTACGGACAGTATTTGAGCCCGAATCACGTCGGAAGTCCGGAAACAAGCCACGACTACTCATTGCAGACGGCCATTCAAGTCATATAACTAGGAATATGATTAGTCTATGTATAGACAACAATATCGACCTTCTTATATTACCTCCTCACTACTCCCATATGCTTCAACCACTAGATGTGGGGGTATTTGGCCCAATGAAGAAATACCACGCGTACGAGACCGACAGGCTTATCCGGGCTGGAATCACTCGATTTCTACGTGTAGAATGGGTTACACTATACCAAACTATTCGTACAAAGGCCCTCTCGGTTGATAATATACGTAGTGCATGGAGAGGCGCTGGTTTAGTCCCTTTTTGTAGTGGTAGAGTGCTTAATCGGCTACTAGTGCCATTCCAGCCTCAGCCTATTACCCCCCAACAACCAACGAATACCTCTCAGCTAGACCTCTCAGTATTAAAAAGCTCTCCTCCTGATGGAACTGAACTCCGGACAGTAAATGTAGTGTTTAATTCAGCTCTAGCAAGTAACGAGCCTGCTGCAAGTCCTACTCGTCGATATGCTACACGAGTAACCCAGCTACTTGAAAGGTAGAATCCCGAACTAGTAGTAATTAGGAAAGAACTTGAAGAACAGAGGGCAATACTCTATCAACGAAAGACCCATAAAAAAGGCAAGAGGGTTAAATTACAGGGCCAATTTGTGTTTAGTACTGCTGAAGTATTAAAAATCGCTCGGGAGGCGGAAAAGACACCGGTCGTAAAACGACCACGGGGACGGCCACGTAAGAGGCCAATTGAAGAGGTAGAAGAGGAGGGGGAAGAGGAAGAGGTTCTTAATGATTCTACCGATTCAGATTCTACTGGGAGTTGTATGGTGGTGGAGGATAGGTAGTTTTTTGTAGAGTAGTGGGACGAAATGCACGGGTTCCCCATATGCACGAGTTCCCCATACGTCACGTTAGTGTTAAATGAGGGCAGTTTAATTAATTTCTAGTATTTAATTTTGTTTTTATTCAAAAAGGGAATACTATAAAGTTTCGTGCATAAAGAATCGGATGGTCTTGTAATCGTAAAATATTTCTCAGCTATAATACGGAGCACACTGTTCGGAACGGAATTTCCTTTTTCCCGATCACTCTGACCTTGACGTCGGAAGTAAATAAAAACAAGTAAATAAAAACACAACATACCGAAACAACCTTCTCATACCTTTCCTCTCCAACACTACCATCCTAATTCGCAAACAGTAATGACGGTACAGAATTATCCATATCTTCCTTCCTCTGTTTCGGATCGTATACGCATGCGCCAACCACTCAGGAATATCGAGAACGGCGAGAGACCCAAAGTCCCATCCACAACATCATCCCTCAAACCACAGCAGAGCACTTGTAGATCATCTGTAAGATCCACCTCATTATATACCGACAGACATCAACCGAAGTCTCCTTCACCGCGAATCAAAGCTATCGCTGGTTCCCAATCAAGACCACAACAGAAAATAAGACGTGCGTCAAGATCAGACTCTCTCCAACCGCAACAAAAACCCTCGAAATCGAATCTCCATACCCCGAATATCCGACCCACCAATCCAAGCGTTATAAATACTCTGTGGAGCGAAGTTATGTCGGCAACGCGAGCAACGAAATCCTCTGAAGGAAGAAGCATACGAGGACTTGGACGAGGCGCTCCATCATCCAGAGGAAGCACCCTCGCCGACTCTGAAACCGGCAGTCAAAGCTCAAGAGTAGTTGTAGCCAAGCCAAGTGACACCGATTTCTATAAGCTAGTGTTGGTTCCCCGAGGAATCACCATTGATGGTACCACGAACACAATACTTGCATCCAGGCACTTCTCAACATCGCCACCAACAGAACGACGAGCGGAATACTATCAGGAGAAAACGGGGAGCAGCGCTTCACGGGTCTGGTTAGAAATCGACGAAGAGTTCGTGAAAGAAGTGGTTGGCGAGTATACATGGATGAAGACACACGAATCCTGTGAGGCCGAGTTTGCAACATACGGCAAGGAGGTGTTGATTCGAAGGGAGTCTCGGCATAGATCGAGAGACGAGAGAGCATGGATGACACGTCGGTTGGTAGAAGTCGTCACGAAACCAAAGACCGTTGACTCGGAGACTCCACCCAGAAATCCGAGACCGTGGTGGAGCCCACCGCTCATCGATCCGTCCCTTTCCAGCAAGCCATATACGTACGACATCCGCCCGGACTGTCAATACTGGCTGTCATTGAACTTCGCCAATCGAGAATACAAGCGACTGTATAGAGAACATGTCTACGAGAATGATGGCGAAGCCGTGTGTCCATACTTTACTATCGAATTCAAGAAGGACACGAGCACTTACGATACAGTAACAAATCAGCTCGCTACAGCCGCCGCTCTAGCTCTTCACAATCGATGTATACTCAAGCATCGATACCTCCAATACATTGATACGCCCTGGTCCGAGGTGGTTGCAAGTCCGATCCGACATTACGGCCTTTCCTTCTCTGGCAGCGAATATCAATTCTGGTGCATTAAGCCCAATGTGTCGCAGCAAGATATCAAGGACGACTGGACGTGGCAGGGCTGTGAGATGTCAAATGTTTCTCGTGGGAAGTTACTCGGAGAGGTCGAGGTTGAGGATTTTATCGAGTGGGTTAACGAGATTCATCACTGGGGGCTCACGGTATATGGGAAGGCATGCGAGGAGGATGTGAAGGGATGTATTAATTATGGCCCAAGTGGAGTGAGAACGTCTTCGGCTGTCGCGCTAAATCATGACTGAGAGAATATGTAGTAATCGTGCCGTTACAAAATTAGGTGGGGGTCAGCGATAAAAAACTTTTTCCACAAAATAACTTTAATAACATTAATACTCGGTTCGTCTCGTAATATGAGCTGTCATATACTCAAGATAAGCAAAACGTCTTCCTGAGCAAAATGTCTTGTTTCGGAGATAGCTTCGGACATAATTTTGTATTATAACCACTGTAATAAAATCATGCTCATTTCTGCATTTTGACGCGTTTATTGAAAATTACACGTGGTGATTAGCCGTACCGCGTTATATTTATTATTATAGATTCCGCTACACTAAATAAGTAATTATCGAGCAAGGAGTGTATCGCCGCCGCCGTATAATAGTTAGACGAGAATTGCGAAGAGAAGCCATCTACTGCCTGGGTATTTAAGGTACATACTAATACTATTCGCAAGTACATGAAGAGAGAAGATTGGAAGTAGAGGCATGGCTATGGCGTACAGGGGAGTGGAGGCTACAATCGTATTCTGGATTTGAAGTAGGAGAAGGCGATAGAGGACTATTGTCACGATTAGTAGGTAACATAACGAGCCTAGGACCAAAAGTCCGTGTTTTTAGGGCATTATACGCGCGACAACATTAATTACTTACACAAATGGCAATTTAATTAGGAGTAGACTATCTATGGCGTTACATAAGGCAACTGACCCAAGATTCCTACTTTAATATTAATTTATTTATCTAATCCTGTGGCACCCTGTTCCATTCCTCCCGGACCATTTTCTCCATCTCGGCCACTGTAGTGGGCTGCCTACGCCGCCTATGTAATTGTTACTTAATCCTCCTCTAGCATTTTTCAATTGGGTTCATATTAGGGCTCGTGGAAGGGTGTGGCATCAAAATAATACTATAAGCTGTACGCCAAACTACACAGCAATTCTTTGTAGACTTATGGCTATACGCAGGATGGCCGTCCTCCATAAATAATGGCTCCGCAGAAGGCCGCAAGGCGTATGTGACAGCCGCAAAAGCGTTAAGAATTGGCTAGATATGCGCCTCTAAGATCTAGGCCAAATAATCCTTCTACGTTAAGGCTCCTGTTTTGCTAGTTCCATGGACAAATACTAGGGGACTCTTATATCTATACCCAATTACTCCCCACGCGCTAACTGGTGTTGTATGTAGGTAGGATGGCACCTTTCTCCTCTCTTGCGGGTGACCCTCTCTTTTACAGTCCTACCTCCTACTAGAAATGTAACTTCATCTGACTAGAGGACCTTTAGCCACTCTACTGTCCAGAATATATACGTAATAGCCTAGAGGAACCGGGACAGAACTTGTACTATAGTAAGGTAGGGCTTCTGGCATGCCACACATCTGAAATAACCCTGCTGTTTGAGCCTCCTTTCAAGTGTCTCCACAGAGCATTGAAGCTTTAATTCGGCATGTAGGAGGTGGAAGTCAAGGATTCTGTGTTCCTATGATTCTACAGTGTATTCGATAATCTCGTCGACTTGCTTATTAGTGAGGAGGGAGGGTCGGCCGGTACGTGAGACCCGGGCGCGTTCTGGTGCTTCATATTCTAATATTTTAATAATTGTGGATCTGCCGAGCCGGTATTGGGCCATTAGACCCTCAATTGGGATCTTAGCAAAGCCATAGAGTTGGCGTATCGCTTCTTTATGTTTGGTAGGGATTTCCTGGCCTGGATGGTGGTCAAATTGTAGAGGGGGGGTCCTGGGAGGCACTTTGAAGTTATTCAAAAAAGCAAGGTGTGCGGCTCGCTAAAGGCCCTAAACACGGACTTTTGGTCCTAGGCTCGTTACGTCCCACACACCCAAGGTCTTGAAGCACCGCCTGTCCACCTACATAAGTCAACCCATCCGCCGCTAAACTACTATATCTTTTGTATTGGGCACAACTTCTCCAGGATGTTCATCAATCCATCAACGGACCCACCCTCTCAACATGTTTTGTCTATGCATGCAGAAGGGCATCGTACACCGCCGCCGCATCCCTCAGACTTCGCAGAGGGCAGTATACCAATCGACCCATCTCCACTTCAAGGACCTCTAGGTCCGCCAATCTTTCAACCACCTCCTCCACCTCCGCTACCAAGAGTGCTCCCAAGCTCTTTGAAGATAGTCGACACTGAAGCAAATAGAGCTGAGATCAAATTACTCAAGCTTGCTAGCACCGAAGGACGTTTACAAGATGTTCACCAAATCCTTTCCCAATACATCTTGACTCAAACGCCTGATAGTTCAACTGGCAAACTTCAGCTGAAGATATTCTACGAATCGATCATAGAAGCTGTGCTATATCAACATCCATCAGTTGTTTCTTACCTTTTTTTTATGCGTGTTGGTGAACCGGTACTATACGTTAAGACTGCGCTTAAAGTTCGATCGTCTGCCATCTTTCAGGTATTTCTTGACTATGGATGGAATATCAATGAGCCACTAGAGCGTACTATGCCACCAGCTCTGAGGTAAGTTGCTGCTCTTTTTACATAGCATCAATCATTCACTAACAGCTGGCCCAGCTATATCAGTGATGACAGAGGGTTGACTGAATGGTTCCTCAATCATGGTGCGGATCCGAACACAATATGCGCTTGGGATTTCACTCCTATGTCAGAAGCTATGTGTAGAGCATCGCTAGGTACAATAAAACTTCTTTTCGATCATGGAGGAAACATCGAACAAGGCCAGCTCCTCCATCATGCGGTACAGCGAGCTGCTCCTGATGTTCTCGAACTTGTTGGTTTGCTTCTAGATAGAGGCGCCTCTATTAACGAAATCCAGTATGAGAACCATGCGGAGTCATGGAGAGACCGCTGCCTATTCGGTCTCGGTACGCCTCTTCATTATGCAGCACAAAGTGGGAATATCCAGCTCGTAATGTTTTTGTTGTCTAAAGGAGCAGATGCTACAATCAAGGACACTAAGGGAAGAACAGCGCCTGAATCAGCGGAATACTATCGTCAATCAGAGGTGGTGAATTTGTTTCGGAGCGAACTCAAGCCATCTTCTCCTTGAACCTTTCGAAATAAAGACATATTTTATTACCAAAGATCCCTGAACCGTGCTACAACTCGTAATGTTGCACACTTTTCAACTATATGATGCATTGGTGCCATCCCAATAACGCCACTTCTTTGTTCTGTTCGTATCTGACTACCCATTTTCGTTTAAGACCCACACATTCTTGAGACGCTCGGAAAGACGTACACTCTGTCCATATGAATAGTAGTAGTGTACCCTGTCTTGAACATAGCAGTATAGTTCATCGGATGATGAGGTACCAGTAGTTGACTGAGAAGTGTATGTAGATGATTCTGCAGCTAGTGAAGTTGAGCTTGAGCTGTATCCAGGTGTCGACAAAGTGTCAGTCGTAGTTGTATATCCAGACGCAATCCGTCCAAGATCTCCAATCGTCACAGGCACATCTTCAACATATACAATAGGATTGTTTCCAGCCCCCTGAATAAAGACTGTTCCTTGTCCTGGCCAAGTATACCTTCGATCTCTCGTTGCTGAAACTTTATACGTCTGGAGCGAGCATGATAAACCTAGGCCGGTGAGAGTATTTCCGAAGATTCTTTGCTGGTCGGGTAAGCCAACCTCACCTTCAAACATTGCACACACGACCCAGCCATTGCTTCCAGTAGGAAAGCATTGTTGATGTAACGTGTACAAGGATCTAAGGAGATCCATCTTCGTTTGAGCGTGTTCATCACCAGCGCTGGGGTTATCCGCATGGTTATCTGGGAGAGGCGCAATATGGCGAAGAATCGCGCCGTAGTTCGAAAGGACCATGACAGCAGAACATCCGTTCAAGTTCGCGGTCCCAATAGATGTCATTCCATTCTCGCCAAAGCGCATAAACTTGACTTCGTTCATTGCTACTTCATAACCTGTGCCCTGGGCTACAGATAATTATAAGAAGCTAGAAATATCTTCTTCAATTTTATAAGTTTATATACTATAGCTAGCTTCTTTATAAGTACTATTTTTATCTCTTACTACTTTAAAGTATAATTAATCTACTATAATATATAAATTTAATTAAAACTACTTAGAATATAATAGACTAAATATATTTATATCTACTTAGTAAGCTTATATATTATAACTAGCTTTTTATAAGTACTATAGTATTATTTAGATAATTATCTTCTCTTCTAGCTATCTCTCTCTATATATATATTATATTAAATCTACTTATCTATATTCTTATATATTAAAATATCTTTTATATTCTTTATAGTAAGTATACTATCTTAATAAATATAAGTCTTTATAGCTTTATAATACTTATAACTATATAAAGTAAACTACTACTTACTATAATAAATATAAAGTTAAACGAAAAGTACTATATTAAGCGAATAATAAAGTAAGAAGAGAAGAGAGTTATAGAGAAATAGAAGCTTAAATATAAGATACTACTAGTATATATATACTACGTACTATATATACTTAGCTCTTAGTTTCTTTAACTTTATAATAGTACTCTCTCTTTTAAAGAAGGTTATTCTTAACTAAGTATTTATAATTAAGTTACTATTTAAATTATTATAATTATCTCTTTTATCTTTCTAAGTATTTAACTAGTTATATAAGTAAGCTAGTAAACTAGGTTAAGTTAAGTTAGCTAAATAGAAGTCTCTTACTTTATAAGAGACGTATTTATAGTTAGACGTAAGATACTACTATAGGTCTTTATCTTAGTTTAGTTATTTAATATAATAGTAGAGGTATTATAAGAGTTAGAACCCTAGGGTATACTCGGGCTAAAAGCTCTTACTAAGTATAGACTCTCGCTAAGTACTAGCTATAAGTAGAATTCGATTTAGTTCGACGTCACTCTATTCTATTACTTCTAGAAGGTTCTAGTTACCTCTTCTTATGTATATAAGACCTCGTAGGAGCTACGCTTTTATAAGCTCTCTACGTACT
>MU252054.1:0-11245 GCA_019669835.1 Amylocarpus encephaloides
TATAAGAGACTAAGTACTTAGAGTTTATTATTAAAGCTAGAAAAGAACTTAAAATAAACCTAGAAAAGATTAAGACTATTACTAGCTAGAAGGTATCTACTTTAGTTAAAGATATATATAGCTTTCTAAAGTTTACTAACTTTTATAGACGTTTTATTAAAGAGTTTTTAGACCTAGTATAGCTACTTATAAAGCTTATATATAAAGATCGAAAATTTATATAAAATAATAAAGTAGACGTAGTCTTTTATAAGCTAAAGAATATATCTACTTTTACTCTTATACTAGTCTAATTTAACTATAATAAGCTTATATATATTAAAATTAACTTCTCTAGATAGTATATAAGAGATATACTATAGTAGCTAAGTAATAAAGACTTATAAGTACTTTATATCTTCTTTTTAAAGAAGAATAATCTAGTAGAATATAACTATAAGAGTTATAATAAGAAGATACTATAAGAGACTAGATCTTAAATAACTTAAAAGAAATAGTTTCTAAAATTTAATTAAGAAGTATATAAAAAGCTTATAAAAGTATAGCTTCTATAAGATCTTATATATATAAGAAGAGATAACTAGAATCTTCTAGAAGTAATAAAATAAAGTAGTATTAAACTAAATTAAATTCTACTTATAACTAGTACTTAATAAGAGTTAGTACTTAGTAAGAGATTTTAGTCTAAGTATATTCTAGGGTTCTAACTCTTATATTATCTCTCTTCTTTTCTTTACTTTCGTCTAACTATATACTTCTTCTATTTAACTAGAGTAGTAGTACTCTCTATTACTAATTCTAGTACTTAAGTTAAATATCTATAACTAATCTACTTAACTAGATACTTCTATTAATTACCTCTTTTAAAAGCTTTCTTCTACTTAAGTATATACTCTATCTTATACTCTTTTATATTATTAACTAGTATTATAAGAGACTAGCTTTCTTTAATAATTTATTCTAGTAGTAGTATTATATATATAAGTTATAGAAGTCTAGTATAAAATATATTATATATATTTAGTAGTATATTTAAATAGTAGTTATAAGATCTAATAACCTCTATAACTATAAACTTTATATATCTAGTATCTAGCTTCTTATAAAGTCTATCTATTTTAATATTCTCTAAACTAAGCTATATCTTATTCTCTATCTAGTAGTTAGATATCTAGTTATACTTTTAATTAGTTATCTACTTCTAGACTTCTTAGGCCGCTACTATTACTACTTATATCTACTCTCTTATCTCTTTTAGTTTTTATATAATTTAGTTAGCTTTAGTAATTAGAGAGTCTCTATTATCTACCTCTAATAATTTAATATCTTTAAGTAGACTTTAATACTATTTATAGAATAGAAAGAATAGACTTATATCTATAGATATTAAGTCTCGTTTATATATTCTAGATATAGCTAGTAGTAATAATTTAAGCTAGTTCTACTAGACTTAGTTTATAAACTAGTATAAGACTATTTTAACTACTTTATTTATTTATTTAGTAGTACTATTAGTCTCTAGTAAGAAGGTAGTAGATAACCTATCCTTAATTTATAGTAGCTTATATACTCTCTTTTATAGACTACTTATATACTATATACTTTTATTAGAGATAATTACTAAAGATAGAAAGTAGTAGAGTAGATATTATTATAGAAGCTATTTAACTACTATTTTAGCTTTAATATCTTCTAGATTATCTATTATTATCTCTTTACTTAACTAATCTATAACTATAATTATATTTTAATAGTCTTTAGAGACTAGTAAATATATAATAAAGTTTATAGATATTTTAAACTATATTTAATCTAGTATAAATAGTAGCTTTAAGAATCTCTATTAGTAAGATCTTTATATCTTATTTCTTCTATAACTATTATAATTTTATATAAATATATAAATATTAGTTACTATTTCTAGTTAGAAGAATAAGTAAGCTACTAGTATATATATAACCTCTTTATATAGATATCTATAAAGTATTATATTATAAGTTACTTAAATTAGATAAGTACTTAGGTTAAGAATATTAGAGATCTATTTTCGTTCTAAAAATAGTAGGTAGTCTTATTCTAATATTATATACTTAGATATAGATACTTTTAAGCTAAGCTCTATAAGAAACCTTCTAGTACTAGTCTTTATAGTACTTAGAGTCTTATTATACTTAGGGTCACTTACTATAGTCTAATTCTAGTCTATAAGCTCGTTTAGTAGTTCTTTTATTATATAGTCTTATAGACTAGTAGAGCTAGCTCTAATAAGTAAAACGTAAACTATAGAGCTTACTACTAGTATTTTAGACTTTAATAGCTATATATATAGTTCGCTAGTTACTTATTAGACTTATTCTAAGATATATTCTAGTTCTATCTTAATAAAGCGTTTATATATTTATTTTTCTTACTAGAAATATATATAATATAAAAGTTATATCTAAAGAGAATTAAGAACTAGTATATCTAGTACTCTATAAGCTTTTAAATAGTTATAAAGTACTTTAGATTCTTATAGTTTATATATATATTAAACTACTTAATACTATATAATTTAGTATTCTATTCTTCTAGATAGTATATAATAGCTAGTATCTTCTTATTATAAATCTTATAGTTATATTCTACTAGGTTATTCTTCTTTAAAAAGAAGATATAAAGTATCTATAAGTCTTTATTACTTAGCTACTATAGTATACTCTTTATATACTATCTAGAGAAGTTAGTTTTAATATATATAGACTTATTATAGTTAAATTAAACTAGTATAAGAGCTAAAATAAATATATTCTTTAGCTTATAAAAGACTACATCTACTTTATTATTTTATATAAATTTTTAGTCTTTATATATAAGCTTTATATATAATTATCCTAGGTCTAAAAACTCTTTAATTAATTATTTATAAAAGTTAGTAAACTCTAGAAAGCTATATACGTCTTTAACTAAAGTAGGTACCTCTTAGCTAGTAATAGTCTTAATCTTTTCTAAATTTATTTTAAGTTCTTTTCTAGCTTTAATAATAAACTTTAAATACTTAGTCTCTTATATCTTAAATTTATATTTATTAATATTAATTTATAAGCTAGTATTCTAGAGTTACTATAGTACTTAATATATATACTTATAGTACTAGTTTCTACTTCTAGATAAATATATTAAAATATTATCTATATAAGTAGAGTAGAATTTATTTAAGTAGTTATATAGAGTTTAATTAATATACTTTTAAAAAGTACTAAATATATTTACTAAGCTAAAAGAGATAACTATTTATTTATATAAGCTATAGTATATTTAGAAAGTAGTCTTCTATTTATTATCTTTTATAATCTATATCTTATAAAAAGTAGTAATTATATTAAGTTTAGTAAACTACTATACTTTACTAATATTTTATAAAGTCTTATAAATAAGTAGTAAGAGATAGTAGTTCTTCTTTATAATATAATTTAAGTTATAGTAATTAATATAAAAGTATAAGTCTCTCTCTAACTTTTTAATAAATAGTACTAGTACTACTACTAGTAAATTACTAATATATATAAACTCTTTATTAAGTAGGTCTATTAGAGTCTTCTAAAGTACTAGAAGCTCGTCTTATAATATACTATATAATAGTCTCTATAGAACCTTAGACTACTAATTATTTATAGTTTTAAGTTTAATAGTATAACCGTATAAAGTAAACTACTACTTACTATAATAAATACGAAGTTAAACGGAAACTACTATATTAAGCGAATAATAAAGTGAGGAGAGAAGAGAGTTCTAGAGGAACGGAAGCTTAAATATAAGATACTAGTACGTATGTACTATGTACTACACGTGCTCGGCCCCTAGTTCCTTCAACTCTGTAATAGTACCCCCCCTTTTAAAGAAGGTCGTCCTCGACCGAGTATCTATAATTAGGTTACTATCTAAATTATTATAATCGTCTCTTCCACCTTCCTAAGCATTTAACTAGTCGTATAAGCGAGCTAGCGGGCTAGGTCGAGTTAGGTTAGCTAGGTAGAAGTCTCTTACTTTGTGAGGGGCGTATTTATAGTTAGACGTAGGATACTACTATAGGTCTTCGTCTCGGTTTAGCTATTTAACACGGTAGTAGAGGTGTTATCGTCCTTTACTTATAAGGATTTCTTAAATTTCCTACTTATCGTCGCCTGTGATATTAATAGGCGGTAGCTCTAGATTACTTTAGTCTAGTAAAGGATTCTAAGAAGCCTTACGTAATCTATTAGAGGAGAAGACTAGATGGATTTTTATTAAATCAGGTAGTTAGAGCTTGAAAGCGTTACCTACTTACTAGATAATCTTATATAGGTCAGCCTCTAGAAAGTCGAGCTTACGGCTAGGCCTCTCTATACGTAAGTGTTTCTTAGTAAGCTAGACAAAGTCTCCTACTCTAAAATCCACTAGGCGACAGTACTTGTCAGCGGAGGCTTTTATACGCTCGTGAGTTAAAGAGAGCCCTCGTTTCGTAGCCTCCTATACATCCTTCATACGATTAGTGAGCGCTCTTACCTTCTCTACGCTTATTCGGTCGGACAGGGCTGTAATAGGTGTATCCTAGTTAAAAGAAGTACGAGCCAGGTATCCGTATAGTACTTCGAATGGGCTCATTTAGCTAAGCGAGTCATGTAGTAGCGTGAGCTGAGTATAGTTTATTATAGGTAGTAGCTCTACCTAATTGTCTTAGTAGTAGCTAATAAATGGGCGTAGCCTTTATTCTAGGTACTAGTTTATTATTTCAGTCTGTCCGTCTGTCTATGGGTAGTGGGTAGTAGAAAGCCTTAGCTAAGTTCTAAGTACACGGTTAAACTCTTTCTAGAAGGCTAAGATAAACTAAGGTCCACGGTCTAAAATAATTAACTCGGTAGTACTATAGTAGCGATATACGTAGTAAATGTAGAGCCTTACTATATCCTCTACTATAACTGTCTTATAATAAGAGACAGATATAGCCTGTTTTAAGAGTCGGTCGACTACTATAAACACGTTGTCGTACCCTGACTTGTCCTTTAGAAAGCTGTAAAAGTCTATTATAATATACTACTAGGGGCGGTCTAGAACAGGGAGTGGTTGAAGTAGTCTAGGCGTCTTGTCTCGTGAGCTACTTAAGCGGCGGTAGTTATAATAGTTCTAATAATACTATTAAATGTCCTTCTACATATCTTTCTAGTAGTAGTGTACGGCTAGTATTTTATGGGTTTTCTAACGTCCTAGGTAAGCGGTAGACACTTAGTTATAAGCCTCACGGATTAAGTACGTACGTAAGTTCTAAAAGTCAGGAACTATAAGACGGTCGTAGTATAGTAATAGTCTATTTTCTAGGGTAAAGAGACTCTCTACGTTAGCTTCTACTTATTAGCGAATAGTTGTAAGTGACTTAGAGGTACGGTTAGTAGTTAGGATTCGGTCAATTATCGACGTTCTAGGGGAAAGAGAGGTTATGTCTAAGGAGTTGATTAGAGCCTAGCTAGTAGAAGTAGAGTCGGGGCGTAAAATCAGGGGATTAATCTAGTTATTTCGAAGTAGTTGACGTAGCCGGTCAGCCTTCTTTACTAAATCCTAGGCCTCTATTTCCTCTGTTCGCCTCGTTAGGGCATCCGTACGTATGTTCTCTTTAGTAGAGCGATATTTAATAATAAAGTAGTATTCTACTAAAGCTTCTACCTAGCGAGCTTAGCGCGCGTTTAGGTTCTTCGAGGTTATAAAGTACTTAAGAGCCTTGTGGTCTATGTAAATCTAAATACGCTAGGCTATACGCTCGAGCTCCGGCCTCTATTCCTTTAAGGATTTAATAATAGCTAGTATTTCCTTGTCGTGGATTTCGTAATTACACTTAGCTAGGGCCATAGTCTTCGAAAAGTAGGCTATAGGCAACTAGTGCTTACTATACTTCTATAAGAAAATTCCTACAATCACCCCGTCCGAAGCGTCGGTCTCTAGTATACTTTCCAGCTCTAAGTTATAGTACTAGAGTAAGGGCGCGGAAGTAAGGGCATCTTTTAGAGTCTAGAATACGTGATAATAGTAGTTATTAAAATTAAATAGTACGCTATTATAAGTAAGGGCCGTTAGAGGCTTTACGATCACTCTATAATTCCTAATAAATCGTCTATAGAAGTTATAGAAGCCTAGGAACGATTATATGCCCTTTACTATAGAAGGTACTTACTAGTTTTATATAATAGTAATCTTTTCCGGGTTTATAGAAATACTATTAGTTAAGATAATAAAGCTAAGGTATTTTATCTATATAACACTAAATTCGCACTTCTTAATATTAGCCTATAAACCCGCGTCACGTAGTCTTTGTAGTACTAGCTTAACGTGTATTTCGTGTTCTAGAGGATCGTCTAAATAGATAAGGATGTTATTAAGGTAGGTAGTATAGAAGTTGTCTAGGTAGTCGAATAGAACGCTATTTATATACCTCTAGTACGTAGTAGGCCCATTCGTGAGTCTAAACGAAAGAACCTTACATTTATAGGCGCTATATCTTATACGGAAGGTCGTTAACTCCTTCGAGTTAGGGTCTATTCGTATCTAGTAGAATGCCTAGCGAATGTTAAGTTTTGTAAAGATCTTAGCCCTAGAAATTCGCGCTAGAGTCTTATCTATTAAGAGTAGGGGGTATCGGTTCTTACGGCTTAAAGCGTTAAGCTTACGGTAGTTAATATAGAATCGTAAGCTACTATTCGGTTTCTTAATAAAGAGTATAGGAGTAGTAAAGGGTGCCTAGCTTACCTTAATAAATCCCTTGTCTAGGTTTTTAAGTAGGTACTATTTTATCGCTTCGAGCTCTCGTACGCTCATTTTATATAGCGGACTATATAAAAGCTACTTTTCGTCGGCTTCTAGAGCGATTTTGTGGTCGTACGAGCGATATAGCGGAAGCTAGTCTAAGGCTGACTTAGAAAACACGTCTATGAACTATAAATAGGTCTTTAGTAGCTAGTGTAGGTCTTCCCGGCCTACTGTTCCTAGAGAGGCCGAGTTTTAGTTAAGAACACGGTCTATCTCGTACAGGCTTGTAGAGAAGAGCTCGTTATCGGTCTATTAACTATTTAGGTGTATAGCGTAACTAGAAATTAGAGAAATGTCTAGAGTAGTAGCTAAATGTAGTTAGGGCTTTTATAGCGGCTTAGGCGAGCGCGAGAGAGCTAGATCCTAAGCTCGTTACTTGTCTTAGAGCCTGTCGTTTATCTAGTGTAGAGATTTCCGGAGCTCTAACTTATGAGTTACACGTCTTTAAAGCTACGGCTTAAACTGGCGGAGTTACTTTGTCAGGGGTGTTACCTCTCCTATAATAACTTCTAACTGTTTATTTAGCGGCGGAGGCGAAGGCGAAGTAGGCGAAGGTAATCGACTAATTATAGTACTTGTAACTCGTCCGTCTTATTGTCGCTTCTCTTCTTTTAATATTACTTTATCTCTTCTAACTATATCGGCTTAGTAGGAAGGTACTAGTCGTTTTAGTACAATTACTACTTACGGGATAATTGTCTCGTTCTATAGCTAGAGAGTTGTCGCGTAGTACTCTAGGGGCTAAGTTAAGCGTCTAGCTTAATAATCGAGTATAATCCTAAAGTACTTAAGCTATTTTCGTTCTAGGATTACTTAGTAAGAGCCTAAGGGGGTAATTATAAATAGTAGGTTTAATTGTTATCGTTTATTAATTGTAAGATGTAGGCGAAGAACGTGAGAGATACTTACTCTACTTTGTCTATTATATCCTAAGATAGGGACAGGGCGTAGTAGTCGTTAAGCTTTAATTCCTAGGAATTTAGCCTAGTTAACTACTGTGGTTTAGTTAATAAATGCGAATCTATTTACTCTAGAGTTAATAAGTACTTATAAAGAAAGTACGTATTTATTTATAGATAAGTTACATAAAATAGTTATATGCTTTCCACCTATTAACTACTGTAGATCTAGCTTAGCTAAATTAACTAACTCGCCTAAAAAGGAGTCTTCTCTTAGGCGCTTTCATTTCTCGACAGCTCGTCGTCTTCTTCTAACTCGCTTTCTTCCTCCTGTTCTATAATCTTATTAAGGTCTACATCTCGCTTAGGGTGAGGGCATTTAGGGCGTATGTGACCTAATTTTCTATAATTATAGTAAGTGATATTAGACGGAGAGACTATAGTCTTACGTCTTTTAATAATTTACTTTGTAGGAGTTAAGTAACGAGATAAGAGGGGTGTAGTACTAGTCTTAGCTTACGGCGTAGTTAGAAGTAAGAGAGGAGTAACGGAACGTCTAAGCTTAGTACGACTCTTAGTTTCGATTATAGCCTAAGCTCTCGCTCTGTCTCGCTTAAGCCTTACGTCGGTTCTAGAAGTAAGGTTAGCGAAGTTATTAAAGTCTCTTATCTTTTAGACCTCGATACGTATTTCGTCCTACAGGGGCTTAGTAAGCTTATCGTACAGGTCATCCTTCTACTCTGATTTAGCGATCCTACCTCGGGTAGCGTACTATAAGAACTTAAGCTTAAAGTCGAAGAATAAGTCGTCTAATTCCATTCTAAGGTGTTTATATTTATGTCTTATATCGGCTTTCTCGTGTAGGTTCCAGAGGCTAGTGACTAGGTATTTAATCATAGATTTCTAATCTAGGAAGGCGTCTTCTAGGTCATCTTCTACTACTATAGCTGTCTTAAGTAAGGTAGCTGCCTTACTAGTTATATAAGTAAACACATGTGTTTTCTTATCTAATTCGCTAGTAAAGTGGTCCGAGTTTACTACTAGTTTACTTCTAAGTAGAAGTTACTACTAAAGTAAGAAAGGGTTGTTTCCGTCGTTTAATTAGGGCACGTTCTTAACCTTAGCGCTAAGCCTCGCGTTTCGAATAGTAGAGCTTAAGGGAGAGCTTACCCTAGCTCGTCGTAAAGATCTAGATTAACGGTTCTAGCCTATAGAGATATACGGAGAACTTCTTAGGGTATTCTACTAACGTATACGTCTAGTAATTACTCTACCTTTCTTAATAGTAGGAATAGCGTTATGTGCCTAGACAGCTATACGTAATTAAGTATTATCCTAGCTAAGGGAGTTAAGTCTCGTTATAATCTAGTCGTACTATATAGGAGTAATTAGTAGTAGCGAGAGAAGAGAGCTTTCGCTACGTTACTCGTCCTAGAATTGTTCTTCGAGAAGAGATTCGTTATCTATCGGCTAGATAGTAATTAAGGCTCTAACGGTTTATGTAGGCGTGTAAGTAGGGGAGGCTCTACCTCGACCTCTACCTCTATAACGTCTTCCGCGAGCGTTTAAGGGGGGGGTTTATATAGCTATCGTTTAGGGATATATAACGTATACTACGTTTAGTAATATATAATATAGAAAAAGGTAAAAATAAACGAATAAACAAAGTAGGATATTATAGTAGGCCTTCCTAGGCGAAGCGGTAACTTTGTTATAATATAACTATATGAAGTAAACTACTACTTACTATAATAAATACGAAGTTAAACGGAAACTACTATATTAAGCGAATAACAAAGTGAGGAGAGAAGAGAGTTTCAGAGGAACGGAAGCTTAAATATAAGATACTAGTACGTACGTGTTACGTACTACACGTGCTCGGCCCCTAGTTCCTTTAACTCTATAATAAATAGTATAATTAGTTTCTAGCTTAAGTAGTCGTTCTACTATCTAGTAGTTAAAGATACTTAGAAACTTATAGTAGTAACTTAGTAGTTTAGTTACTAGATCTATATACTACTTTATAACTAGTATCTTTATACTATTTATTATACTAGCTAAAAATACTTATATACTCTTTTACTTCTACTAGCTCTTCTACTAGTAATAGAGTACTATAGCTAATACTTATATAGCTACATTTACTTAGAGCCTAAAAAATACCTCTATACTATATATAGTAGTATCTATAATTTCGATTTTTATTTCTAAATATAATCTATTAATTCTAGTATCTTAAGTTATAATCTATAGTATTTCTAGAATTATATTATAGTACTCTATAAGTAGAATATATAGAAAAATCTTAGACTCTTTATATCTATCTAGATTAAGTATAATAACTATAATCTTATTTATAGTTAAAGAGACTTTTCTATTAAATCTTATAATCTCTTATAGTATAATAGATTAATATATTAGATTATTATTCTAAGTAAAGTAGAAGTTATATAGTTTATAAGAATAATAGCTAGTATTAATTAGTATATTTATAAATAAAATATTATTTATTAATACTAATATAATAAATAATTTACTATATATAAAGCTTTTAAAACGACTTTATACTCTATATAACTCTTTATATAACCTCTAGGCGCGACTTTAACTAGAGGTTACTCTTTTTCTAAATTAAAGTTTATTTCTTATTCTTCTACTTCTTCTACTTATAACTCTATAGTCTTAGTACTAGTAGTAGAGACTTTATTCTTTAAAGAAGTAGAGACTTATAGCTTATATAAATAACTCTCTAGCTTAGTATTCTAAAAGTCTTAGTATCTAGATAGACTAGCTAGTTTAAAATAGTAGTCTAATACCTAGTAGTATATACTCTTATAGTATATATAAGTATCTTTCTTACGTCTCTTCTATCTTTTAACTAGAGTAGTACTAGTAGCGCGCTACTCTTATAACTAGCTAGAAGAGTCTCTTTTAGTATCTACTACTATAACTAGTATAGGCTCTTATTCTATTATATTAGTAGAGGTTTATAGATTATATAACTTTAAATAGTTATTTATATATACTTACTTTTACTAGAAGTCTTATATCTTTACTTCTTATAAGTTATTAGAAATATAATCTAATAGAGTTATATAGTTTAAATATAAGATAGACTTCTTCTAGATAATTATATACTCTTAAAGCTTATAATTAATAGTAGCTCTTAAGTAGTCTTTATATATCTAATCGTTTTATTTTTAACTCTAGACTTTTAGAAGAGTCTATTTAAACTTCTATAAGAAGTTCTAAAAGTCTCTATTACTCTAGTATATTATATTAACTTTTAAGAGCGTCTTATTCTTCTTCTATAAATTAGTAAAGATAAGATTTAACTACTTTAGAAACTTCTTAAGTATAAAAGCCTAGGTTATTTTAATAGTACTAATCTAAGAGTATATATACTCTACTACTTTCTTTATAAGTTATTTAAAAGCGTACTAAATATACTTCTTTTTAGACCTAATAGCTCTAGTATTAATTTTAAGCTTAGCTTCTAGAATATCTTTAAATTAAGAGTATAGTAACTTATT
>MU252055.1:0-11227 GCA_019669835.1 Amylocarpus encephaloides
AGCTATTTAATTATCTAAAAAAATTAGCTACTAGTCTACTATTAAAATTTATAAAGTATTTAAATTAATACTTTATAATAGAATAATTAACTAAACCTCTTACTCTAAAGCTTAATTAGTAAGTTATAAATTAACTAAATTAGAAGAGAAGATAATTCTTTAGTATATACTTAATATAAATATAAGAGAATTTACGTTCTAGCTAGCTAGTATAAAAGATATAACTAATTTTATACTAGAATCTTAAGAGGAACGTTATAGTAGAAAGCTCTAGGTATATTAATTTATAAAATAATAACTAGAGTTAAAGATATATTTTAATTATATTTATAACTTCTAAAGAGTCTTATATAAGTATTCTAAGCTTATTAGTTTATAGTTTAACTTATTAAGAATATAAGAGAGAAATATAGTATTCTAGACTACGATTTTTATAACTTTAATAAAATAGAATTTATAATAAGTATTATTTACTCTTCTATAGTTATTATATATACTAATTAATATAATAAAGAAAAGATAGTTTTACTAGAGAATTAGAAATAGATTATAGTAATTATTTATATAAGTAATAAGAGTTAAATATAATCTCTATTTTAAGTAGTTTAAGAGAAGAACTATCTTATAAATTAGTATACTAAGAGTAACCTTCTAAATAACTAGATTATTAAGTTAATAAGTAATAGATAAATAAATAATAAGATAGATCTAGAATAGATTAAATACTTTAATAAATATATTATAGCTTATATAAAGAGTTTATATTAAATACTTATATTAGATAATATAATATATAAGAAACTTATATATTTTATTCTACTACTCTATAAAAAACTATCTATTCTCTACTATAATATAACTTCTAGTAGAATCTAAATTAGTAGAATTATTAAGAACCTCTTTCTCTTCTTTCTTCTCTTCTATCTCTTTAATTAGTCTCTTACGTAACTATCTCTATAATTATTTTATAACTAGTATCTTTTCTATCTTCTAAGTAATTTTTAATACTTTAGTAGTACTAAATATAAATTAGCTCTATAATTTAACTTTCTTATCTTTTTATAAGTCTTTTATTAATAGAGTATTACTCTTTATTCTTTAAGTTCTTTTCTAATTACTACTAGTTTAATACTCTACCTTTTAAGTAGCTAGATTACTTATATAATATATTAATAAGTAGAACTTATAGTAGACTTATTACTTACTAAAACTAAATTAAATACTATATTTACTATTTAAAGTTTAGTTCTATTAGAAGAAGAGCTTTTTAATACTAAGAGGTCTAGTTAAGAGGTATTTATTAGTTATTAGAGAGTAATAGACTAAGACTAGAATAGTACTAGTAGTTAATTAAGTACTCTACTACTATAAAAAGAGACTAAACTAGTATCTCTTTATATACTATATATATTATTAACTAAGAGAGTCTTTATATAAATAGTTTAGTATAGTATAATCTATTCTATATATAGAAATTAAGTAATTCTAGTCTAGATAAGTCTATTAGTCTTATATATATAGTATTTCTTTATTAGACTAAATATCTTTATATCTAGTAGTTAAAGTATATAAGAGTAGTAAGAAGATAATATAAGAAGGTTAATATTATTATCTATATATAAACTAATTATATTCCTAGTTATATAACTTAAATAACTATCTATAATAAGTAGTTATAGCTTATTTCTAGACTCTTAATATAATTTAAGCTTAAATACTATTTATAACTACTTAAAACTATAGCTATCTAAAGTCTAACTACTATTACTTATTAAGAACCTCTAATTAGCTAGTATATTTTATAGTATCTAACTTAAATTAGTATTTTTAGTCTTAAATATAACTATAGATAAAAGAGCTCTACTAGTAGTATTAATATACTTAATTATAGTTATCTACTCTTATCTTCTAGATATAGTCTTCTAACTTAATTTCTAGATTAAATCTACTATTATATATATTACTTATATTATATCTACTATAAATTCTATCTTATTTATATTATATATATTTTAAAGTTTATACTTCTATTTAGTAAACTATAACTAAAATATACTAAACTACTAGAATATTCTATTATATATAGTTCTCTATTATCTTATAGACTCTAATTATCTAGAGTAGGTTTCTTATAATATAAGATATTAATTTAAGAACTAGTAGAGCTATTTATAGCTAATTAGAGATAGTTAAATAGGTTAGATACCTAGAGAGAAGATAAGCTTAATATGTTCTTAGTAAATTTACTTAGCTATTTCTATTACTAATATAGAAGTTACTAGATATCTAGTACTTATAAGACGTATAATCTATTATTCTAGAGTTTTTTCTTTTATATTTAATAGTAATTAGACCTTCTTATAAACTACTATTTTAGTTTTACGTCTAGCTATTTAATTATAGAGTATTTAAACTAGAACCTTAAAGTAAATTACTATAGCTTAAATAGACTAAAACTCTTTGTTTTTCTAGCTAATTATTACCTTCTATATATCTTCTTTAGAATATAATTTAGTAGTTACTTATTTATAGTCTATAGTAGATAGTTATAGAGATTAGAAGGTTAAGTAGTAGAGTAAAATATACGAGTTCTCTATATATATAAGTTCTTTATATATTATATTAGAAATAAAATAGTTTTTTAAAATAGACTATAAGTAGTTAGAATTATAGATAAGAACTAGCTAACTAATACTCTTAATAAATAGCTAGCTTTAGATAATTTTTAGAGGTATATAATAAAATTTAAAATAGAAATAGCTTTATAAGTAACGTATTAGAAAAGAGAGGTTATTAGAAATAATAGTATTTATATATATATAGTGTTTCTAATATAGTTAGTAAATATTAGTTTATCTCTATCTACTATACTAGTAGTATACCTATCTTAAGTTACTTACTTAATAACTAAGTACACTCTTAACTTACTCTTAATCTATATACTTAATATAAACCCATTTCAAGTCGTATATTTATCTTTAGTATTAATTAGCTTCCGTAATATTAACTCATTTTTAACAACTGTGCTAGAAGGATTGCTTTTCGAGAGAAGCATATTTACGCCGCAAAACACACATGATCAGACAATGGGACAGCCTGGGGGGTTGAAGTTTCACGCCTTTAAGTAGGATGCCGTTTGATGCAAGTTAGCCTTGCCTTATGTTTAATGTGCTCCGCGCTAATGGGGCTTACAGTCAGAGGCGCCAGTGGTCTACGCTCTGTTATCTATCTCTGTTCAGTGGAATGGTTTTGATCTCTACTAGGAAAAATTCCTCCTATGCGCTGAGGGTCGAAAGCGCTTAAATGGTCCACCCGAGGCCTGAAACGCTAGTGCTCCAAAAACAGCAATAGGCGCCATCAACACATACGAAAGTAAGTAGCCTAAGAACAGGCTCAGGCGCTCGCTGGACCGTTTCTCTCTAAAACCCTCGGTCGCATACTCAATTTCCATTTCGAGGCCCCCTGCTAATCCTTAAGACCAAAGTATGACATTTAGGATCTAGCCGAGTCTTGGCCTTCGGCTAATGATACTTCGTACAACATTAGGACCCGGCTAAATAAGCACACCAAAGCTGAAACGCGGCAGGTGGTTCGATCTTTGTTGGAAGCTGTCTAGAAGCAGAATCACACGAGAAGACAAGCTTTTGGAAAGAGCCTATCCGACGGAATTATGTAACATGCCGGCAGGTATTCTTTACACTGACTTGATCAAAAGAACCAAAATAAGAAATTACCTAGTGTGCATTGTTACCGTGATGAGGGCCCGAAAATGGCTGCTCTTGACAAAATTTGGCTGAGGTCGTCACATGACTCACCCCTTGAGTTCGCTTAAATTTGCCGAAACCTGCAAAGGTGATAATTTATTCAGTTTCCTACTGAAACCCCCGCAAGAGATTTGTATGTCAGAGTATACACACAACGAGAGCTAATGTTATTCTAATAGCTCTATGTGCACCTAATTGATTTTTGTAGTTTGAGAAGAACAATGAAGTAAGATGATTACAGACGGGAAAAGAGACTAATGATCCTTTCCCCCCTCCTACTTGTTTCAAACTATTGCTCATCCTGGATACCCTCGACTATATATGTCATATCAAAACACATACTTTTCCTTCGCCCCTTCACTGAATTATAACGAACTGCTTTTTGAGACATTTCGTTTCCGCCGTGATAAGTTATAGCTGAGACAACCATCACAACATCTCAAAATATCATCCACCAACTCCTCCATCCCCAAGCCACGGCCAAGGAACCCCAAGCACTCCTCTTACAATGCAATGCTCCTCTTCATTTGTTTGATTTTTACGTTGAGAAAACCATCCTAACCTCACTCCCATACTCAACCATAATCTTCGTCTCCCCCCTTACAATCCCACACTCAACGAGCCCACCATATTCCTAATATCAATACTACCTCAATCCCCAAAACACTCCACCAGCTTCATCATCGTCGATGTCAGCGTATCCTGATATCTCTAGTGTACATGCTGCCAACCATAGTACAAGCCACGCCGTTAAGGAGGCAGATGGCGTGTGCGTGACAGTTCTGCTTTCCAACGGCAGAGAGCATCGTGAGGCTATAATGAATGTTTCGGGGGCGTGCCAGGGGAAATAATAGAAACCACCGCAATGCACTAAGATGGTACGGGGGTGGAAGATTTTCTGGACGATTCAAGCTGCGTTGACACGAACGAGCGACGTCGACAAGTGTGGAGAGTTGGACCTACGAAATGATTCGTTTAAGTCACTAACTCTATCATATGATTATAGGTCTTGTGACAAGTGTTACGACACGGCTCTCGTCCGAGAAATTATTAGGTTAGTTTAGCCTCTAGATTTTAGTAATAAAAGATGGTTTACAGGGCCCCACGTGTCACCGTATAGACATGCAGAGTCTGCCGTCGAATCCGGGGAAATCCGGGGATTAATATGGATAATCGGGCATATGTAAAGTTTTACTAGAACTGCAGAGGAAGACCGACTTGGATGTAGCGACAAATATGAGAGTGGCGCAGATTGTGGATAGCGGCACAAAAAATAATAATCTCGCTTCGAATTTTCTCACGATAGAGATTTATTCGTCCTTGGCAGAGGCCGGTATATCCACTTTCCTATCTATGTCATAGACCTGCTCCAACGACGTTTAAACGTGGTGGTCCTTCCTATCTAAACAATTAGCAGCCGAGCCCCACTTACCAACTACCGTATTGGTTTCGCTACTGCTCGAAACAATTATCCACTTCCCTCTCGGGTCATTGGAACTTAAGTTGCGGCTGTAAATCTGGAAAACTTTCTATATTAGAGCGAGTGCCTCTTGCGACCATCCTTTTCTAGCGTAACTATGGTCAAGTCAGAAAATCGGACTACCGCTCATACGCCTTTCGCCTCCGAATATTGAAGACTGCTATGAAATCCCCCAGACTACTTAAACTCGCGCTCTATCAATCCTCGGGAAATCGCCATCCCAAGTCACCCCGTCTTATCTTATATATATCTCATTTAGGTCTCGAGGACTTAGCATGTCTGAAACATGGTCTCACAGCGAAGTCACCCTCCCTAGTGCCCACCGTCAGGAGTTCGCTAACATAGAGAAAAGTCGCTACGACAACAGCAGAGCCTGGTAGTGTTGCCACCTCTCGCCCGTGTAGACCAGAAGACTCCAATACACATCGAGACCTACCTGTCCCCTGTCTCACCAGTTTATGAAGGCATCACACCGTCCTTAAGTGCACCAGTACAATCACTATCATGGCCCGAACGGGGGCAGGCCACCAATGCTACAATACCAGAACTAGGAGCCATGAAACGTCGATGGATCCTCTTTCAGCTCTGGTTTAACACGTACCGAAAGTTCTTCACCTTTGTCACCTTGCTCAACCTGGCCGGTATAATCATGGCGGCTCTTGGTCGTTTCCCTTACGCTGAGGGACACCTTGGTGCTTTGGTGCTTGGAAACCTACTCTGCGCAATTCTCATGAGAAACGAGTTATTCCTGCGGTTCCTATACACGATCGCCATCTATGGCCTACGAAGAGTACGTCATTTTCTTTACCATCCACAAGAGGGACGCTAATAAACATTTCATCAGTGGGCTCCAGTGAGCATCAAGCTGGCAGTGGTTTCGATTTTGCAACACGTCGGAGGTATCCATTCGGGATGCGCACTTTCCGGTGCTGCGTAAGACGACCTTCCTTATAGATCAGCGGCGAGCGGGCTGACAGAGTCTTTAGCTGGTTAGTATTCAAGTGTGTCAGCATTATAAGGCATCACGCCGTTCAGCACGGTGCTGTGATTGCCACTGGTGTAATCACAAACATCCTTGTGATCATTTCCGTCCTGAGCGCCTTCCCATGGATTCGCAAGTCGGTGTTTCAATGTCCATGTTAAATGTGTTGGCAACTGACTTCTCAAATAGCTACCATCATAACATATTTGAGGGGCATCATCGCTTCATAGGATGGCTGGGTCTAGCGGTATATGCACCCCACCACGGCCTCGATACTGGTACTGACGAAGACTAGGCCACCTGGACCTTCGTAATCTTGGGGAATACCTACGATATAACACGTGGGCAATGGAGAGCCGACTCTCATTCTCTGCTCAGCGCGCAGGAGCTCTGGTTTGCCGTGTTCATGACAGTATTGTACGTTTTGCTCCAGTTGTCCGGGGACTATTACTCATGCTCTACAGTGTCCTCATCCCTTGGTGCACCCTTCGGGAGGTACCCGTGGAAGTTGAAATTGTGAGTCCACTGGTTTCTTGCTCGAAATCGACTGATGTCTGGATTTAGCCATCGCCTAAAGTCGCCATTCTCCGTTTCGATCGCGGGATGCAGCAAGGTCTCCTGGGCCGAATCAGTCGCACCTCGATCATGGAGTATCATGCCTTTGGAATCATCAGTGAGGGTCGGAAATCCACGCATCATTATATGATATGTGGTGTTCAAGGTGACTTTACGAAGAGTCTCGTTATAGATCCACCCAAATCCGTGTGGACCAGGGAGCTCAAATTCGGTATGCCCGTTCTCCCATCCCCGAAATGGCATTCCACTAATATATAATAGCTGGTGTTGGTCATGCGTCCGCGATGTTTAAAAGAGGAATCCGCATCTGCACTGGAACCGGCATTGGGGCAGCGCTGTCTACCTGCATCCAGAGCCCAAATTGGTACGCCGCACTTAAACACTTTTTTGGAAGCTCTTTCTAACGTTCTACTAGGTTCCTCATTTGGGTAGGCTCTGATCAGGAGAGAACCTTTGGGCCAACGATAACCGGTCTAATCCATAAACACATCGAGCCCGAGAGAATGATCCTTTGGGACTCGAAAAAACGAGGAGGACGACCAGACACGGTACAACTCCTCAAAGACACATGGACGAGTTTTGGAGCCGAGGTCATCTTTATTACCTCCAACATGCAGGGCAACGATGAGATGATGCAAGGTTGCCATGCGGGTACGTATATTAGCATCTTGATCCACGGCAAAAAAAGAACTTCACTGACCTCCGGTACTCAGCTGGACTGCATGCGTTCGGTACGCTATGGGACTTCTGAAATCTGGGATCTCGGGTAGGATATCGGCTTCCTAGAGTTAGTGTTTCGTCGTGAGCCAAGCACCATGGACCAAGTAGAGATTTAGAAGAGGCGATTGCGGTACGAGGCGAGTAGAAGTTTTGATATACGGATAGCCGCATGGCTGGGATGTTGGAGTACTAGAGGGATTAATCTGAAAATGGCCACATCAATTTAAACGTAGTTCTCAGGCGAGCGCAATACACACGCTTATATAATGCGTAGGTTTCTCGCGGCCTGTCGAAATAGAGATTGTCCGGTAGACCTCATATACGTTTTCTCGTACTGCTCCAGCCATCCGAGTCACTACCCCGTGCAATTTTTCTGTTAGGTGCGTCTCAATCTGGAAGCCAAATGAATTGCACGTCCGAATCTCGTTTCAGATGACACAATAAATTGTTTTTTTCGCCGAACTACGCTTGAGCGGTTCTAGTAACTGCGCGAAAAGGGGAAGCTCGGTTTGAAAGCAACTATATTTTCGGGATGCGACGACCCACACCTGTACATGGTGCATCATACGAGTCTGCTGAGATGGAGTCATAGTGGAGCTTGAATGATGCCTTGCTTTCCGTACTTTCCTTGCTCTCGTTGCTCTCGTTGCTGTCGTTGCTCTCGTTGCTCCCCTAGCTCTCCTTGCTTTGGTTGCATGAAATTCTCTGCACCTCGGGTCGACGGAGCCTTGGTATTGATCTTTCCCTGAGGTACAACGGTAGTGTCAGCATGAATACGACTTCTGGTGTGGTTCATAGATTGAGGCTATGTGTTCGTATGCCATGAGGTTGAATTTGTGGGTTCTGTGGGGTTGGGAGGTGCGGCTCTGGCCAGAATTGGGCCCGAATGATTACTTGACTGACTTTTCCATTTTTAGCCTGGCGGCAGTTGAAGCCGAGGCGCCTAAACGGCTTCCTTCGCACGTCACTAACTTGAACTCATTGCTCAGCCTGTGCTACGGGGACCAACTCGGAGGTATATAAGTGTTTTAAGATGTCAAGAACCACAATACGATTGTGTTACGAGGATTAGAAGACTGAACAGGGCACGTGTGTTAAACTCTAGATTAGTTATTAGATATATTTAGGATAGCGTAGTCTCCTTCTAATTAAGATAGCTTTCTATATTATAATATTATAACTCTTATATTTTAGTAGTAATAATAGTTACTATAAAACCTTAATCTTAATTATTAGTACTACTAGTATTATAGTAGATACTTACTATATACTAGCTTATTAGAAGTATCTATTTTAATTATAGAGAGTAATTTAAATAAGTAGTATCTAAGTATAGAGATACTTATAAGATAATTTATAAGTATTTTAAAAGTATTTTAATAGAGCTTATTAAATTAGAAGAGAAAATAATTCTTAGTAAGTTATATAAGTAGCTTTACTAAAACTCTATAGTTTTAAATAAATCTTTAGTAGAAGTTATAGAAGTCTAAAAAGCTTTAAATACCTTTAACTATCTCTAGAGCTTACTACTTTTATATAAATTTAATCTTCTTAAGATCTATCTTAATTCTATTATTTTTTATAATAAATTCTAAGTATTCTATCTTCTTAATATAAAACTTATATTTCTTAATATTAACTTAAAGTCTATAGTCTCTAAGTCTCTAAAGTATAATAGTTCTAGTTCTAGCTTCTATTATATAGTATTTAAAAGAATTTATTAGAACTAAGTTAACTATAGTTAACTTTATTATAGTTATAATATACTAAGATATTACTAGCTAGCTAAGATAGTTTAGTAAGAGACCTACTTTCTAGCTCTTTATCTTTAAGTCTTTACTTAATCTCTTCTTTTCTCTCTAGCTTAGTTTTTTATAAATAAAAGAACTATTTTATAAGCTTCTCTTTTAGTATATTTATAAAGGTCTATTATATTAAAACTAAGCTTTTCTTAATTATTTAAATAGATATTAAGAATATTTAAAATCTAAGAATAAGATATATATAATATACTTAATACTAGAAATAATAATAAACTACTCTAAGAATATTAAAAATATTTCTAAGAATTAATAAGATATAATACTCTCTCTAAGAAGTATAACTACTTAATATAAAGTACTTTAATAAGAAGTTTAATATAATATATAATTAAGCTAGTATTACTTAAGAGTATAAAGATAGGTTAGTTAGTAGATAGAAATACTATTACTAATTAAGACTAATAACCTTTCTAAGTTACTAAGTATAGTATAAAGATACTATATTTAAGTTAAGTATAAAGCTTCTATCTATATAGAAAATACTACTAAGTTATATAGAACCTTTATACTAATAGATTATCTTAGATTAAAGTAATCTAAAATAACTATTTATATTAGATTATTATAATTCTCTATAATCTAGTATTATATAACCTATAGCTTCTTTATATAGTATCTAGCCCGCTTTAAGTAGCTACTACTAAGTCTTAGAGCTATATTATCTATTCTAGTAACTAGTTATAATACTATTCTCTTTCTAGCTTAGTATATTCTATACTTTAACTTAAGGTTCTAATTATTTTCTTAAATAAAATTCTTCTTTCTTTTCTAAGTATATCTTTTAATAAGTCTTTTAAATACTTATAATAAATTACTCTTATCTTAAAAATTAAAAGATTTATTCTTACTAAAGAAATATTCTCTTATAACTTCTATCTTTACTTAAAGCGTTACTATATTATAGTAAGTATAACTACTTCTTAGTATTTTAAATATATTTATTATAGTTAGATAAAATATAACTTTTAGTAGAAACTACTTATAATAAGTAACTAGATATTAATTAATTATTAATATAAGAAGCTATATAATAAGTAGAAGAAAACGATAATAAAACTTTTATATCTATTAAAAAATAGAAGAGGTACTAGAAGAGTATAAATAAAAAATAATTAAGTTAGATATTTTAACTCTAGAGGAGTTAGATATAAAGAAGGTAGAGGAGTAGGTAGAGGCTACGATTCTAGAGCGATCTATTATAAACTTAAATAAGACCTTTACTTTTCTTAATAGTTTTATCTTAGATTCTAAGACTTTATCTAGTCTTCTAAAATCTTTCTAGAATAGTATAACTTCTCTAAGTCTTTATAAGACTATAGTAGTTAGATCTTCTTTCTTAAGACGACCTAGGTTTTTAATAGAAACTATTAAACTAGGTCTAAATAGTTTAGATTTTATATAGGTTTCTAAGAATTTTCTTCTAGCTCGTACTCTTTTTATTTTACTAGATACTCTTACTAACCTATAGTAGTAGTTCTTATATTAAGTAACTTTTCTATCTTATATATATCTAGATTATTTTTAGATTATAGCTCTTTATTTATTACTAGTAGTATTAAGTCTTTAATAGGTTCTAGTAAGAATATATAAAAGACTAGATAAAGTTTAAATTCTTAGAGTAGTTTTAATTTAAAACTAACTAGTTCTCTTTATTCTAGTATTTTAAACGATCTAAGTTTCTTAAAGTTTAACTTTATACTTAGTTATTTCGTTTTAATATATTTATATAGTAGGTATACTTTATTTCTCTTCTATAGTAGAGGTCTTATACTTCGCTTAGTATTATAATATTTTATAGTTCTTAGGTTTAAGAACTTAATATTCTTTAATAGTTATTATTAGAGTTCTTATAACTTATTTACTAGAACTATTAATTCTTAAG
>MU252056.1:0-11139 GCA_019669835.1 Amylocarpus encephaloides
GCCATAGTAAATAAGAATATAGAACAGTGAAATAGAATATATTTAAAGTAGCATGAACAGCTGATTATTTGGGTTAGAACAGCTGATTTTACAGTGAGGCTATTGGTGGATCTGCTGTGGCGCTAACCTCGTTTTTACAATCAATACACCCTGTAGAGAGTATCTGGGTCAGCAAAGCCACACTGTGATTCGCTACACAATCCCTACACTGGTCTGGATGCACCGAATAACCTTAATAGTTCCCGTAAATAGTCGCCGCTGCAGGGTATTCCAAGCTGAGGGCCTGAGGCAGAAAATGCCAACACTTCTTGCTCCGTCAAAACGCGACCTTCTCACCAAAGCGGTCAAAGAAGCTAGCAAAAGCCAAGGAAACGGCCAGCATCGGCCCGCCGGCATGAAAACGCAATTGGGACCCATCGTCTATTGCGCCTGCCCATTGGCTGTCAACCCGCGCAGTCTTGGCAGAGAAGGATTCGGCGAAGACGGCACGATGGACAGACGAGAGACTGACAGACGAGAGCTTCATACCACCAAGACTAGAGACAAACTCAAGCAGTCGAATACCGAAGAGCCTCAATCTCGACGGCCAGTAGCGCCAACCGTCCACGAACCGCTACAGACATTCATTGCGTGGTCCGACAACCTCCTGCTGCTCCTCCTTACCTTCGCCCTTCTGGTTTGGACCTCGTCCACGACTACTACAGCTCTTCGAGAAGACTTCTACGAGATCACATCACCGTGGATGAACGCTAAAACTTTTTGGCACGAAAACTGGCAGTGGACCGTTAACCATGTTAGCTCTTCTAGCATCAACATGTTCTTTGTACAGTCTGTTGTGACTTGCGGCGCTCTTGTCTGGTAGGTGGAGACTTGTTTGTTCGATGTCAACTCCAAGTACTAATGTTGATGCGACGGTGCAGGTTGTTGCATCGAGCATGGCAGACTCTACTGAAACCTGTTCCCGAACTCATCAGCATCTTGGGCGTCGAGGTTCCAGATGCGCCAGAGGTTACGCTCGCCCGTATTAAAGCAGATGCGATCACGATTCACTGGACGCGGCCGGGGGTCAATAAGCCCGTAGTTCAATACTTGATCCAGGTCAATGGCGTCAATGGTAGGCACTTGGGAGTATTGGGGGAGAAAACATAGCTAATCAGGCATAGTTGGCGAATCCTCACGATCGGAGACGGCAATCACTGTCTCGGGGCTCAAACCAGGGCACTTCTATAATATAAGGGTAATCGCTGTAGGATCGAACAATTTTCAGGCTGGGAGTAGGGTGATACGACTGAGAACGTATGGTCGAAATGGACGTCCTCAATTAGGCAGTGGTCGTGCCCCATCGAACCTTGCCATTGATGAATCGCATAGTGATAGTGGGGATGAATCTGCCACCGGTCGATCTCATGGGGTTACTACCGAGGCGGTCATTTCTGAAGGATCTGCGCCCATGGTTCGAGAAGCAAGTATCACACATTCTACGCATTCTGGTCAGAGACGGAATACTGGAGGTAGGAAGCATTCACCATCAAATCCTGCATCGGGGGCAGCAGCTTTGGCCAGCTTGCCGTCAGATCAACCCGAAGAGTCAACTCAGCAATTAACGGAAAAGCTAAAGGCGATTCAGAGGGACATCGAGCAGGTCGGCACCCAGATCGCAAGAGATGCCGAGGATTTCACTTCACAGATGGAAGACCTCAGCAAAGAGAGAGATGAGAAGCGCAAGGCGCTTAAGGAAAAGGAGGAAGCGAGCGAAAAGCTCAAAAGGGAGGTTAATAATTCGGATCGCATCAACAGACAAACTCAACAACGAAAAATTCAAAAGGAGAAAACATTGCGAGACAAGCAGAATGAAAGGGCAAAAATGCAAGCCGATGCTGCGAGGTGGGTAAGAGAGATCGAGGACATGAAAGTCGAGAGAGAAGAGTGGCAGCAAGCTAAGGAGAAGTTGGCCGCTGAAAAGGCAACTAAAGCTGATGAGCTTCGAGATACTATTCGGAAACGCCAAAGCTCTGTCGACAATTTGGAGCAAGAAATTAGGCTCAAGGGTCTGCAGATCAAGGAGCTAGAGGAAGAGCGTAGAAACCTCTCAGGAGCTCCGGACGATGAGGAGTCCAGAGCGAATGATGCCTCGGATTTTCAACAAAGCATAGCTTGGCAAAAGACGGAACAAGAGTTGCTTAGCCAAATCAATTCTGCATCACTACACCTAGAGCATATGTCCAATCAGCTCGCCACTGCTCAGGTTATGTTTGGCGCGGTGAACTCTCGGATTTCGAACAGTCCACTCGTGTACCACGGGAACTCGTCGAGCATTGATTTTGAGCCTAATGGTCAAGGAAAGGCAAAGTCACGCCGCAATCGCAATCGCAAGAGTCGAAATGGAACTATGTCTTCTCCAACTTCTTGCTATGCCACCACGGAATATCCTCATCAACACAATGCCTACAGTATTCTCAACAATTCCGCCTCACCTACTTTTGCTCCTGGCCCTTACATAGATCTTTCTAAGACGGCAATGGTACCACTTCAAGAACAGATGAGCGGAATGAGTGAAGCAGAAGTACTCGCAATGACTGCTGGAGCACCGCTGAGCCCGTCGGCGACTTCTTATTTGCCTTCATCATTACTCGCAGATGACGATCTTCCGAATCCTCCAGCTAATCCATTTGGACCCTCGCTTTTTGGTACGATCGGCCAATCATCATTCAATCGTGACCCACAATCCCCAGCGTCCTCGAGTCGTTCTGCGAGTGCAAGTTTCATATCAAGCCCACGCACTTCCTCACAGAGCCTTGCGATGTATGGTGTTGCTAGCCAAGATCATGCTATAGACAATGATCGGAAGGCTTTGACCTCACCACGGACCGAATTTGGCGCCATTGGGTCTTCACGCTCGCCTGACCCTTCTGCGACGAATAAGCTCACCAGCTTATTCAGTTTCTCCAAGTCTCGTCCCAAGACAGGCTCTCAAGAGAGTCCTGCTTTAGGCAGTCTCAAATCAACGCAAAGTCAATCATTTCCCCGATCAACAGAGGAACCTGAAGCCGCTACAAGCAGGCAACGCCGTGTGAGTTTCTCGTCTGGCTGGAATGTCTTCAATCGGAATTCGGCTGTCAGCGATGCCCCCGAAGGTAATGCTCCTGCACCTGCTCGCAACTCTACAGCCCGCCGACGGCGTCCCTTCAAAATGTTCGGATCTAGTATTGATGATCCCTCACTCTCAGATCGTGATCCTAGCAGTCCACGCCCTGTGTCAATTGCATCCTCGGACCTTCCCAGACCTTCTACAGACAGTGCTCCATTTGGTTGGCCAGCTGCAGAAGGTAGCATCGTCAATAGAAACAGCCCCCTTGCCACGAATTGGTCGGTAAACATAGCTCCAAGTTGGTCCAGAAACCCTTCAAGAAGAACTAGCATACAGCACATTTCTGGAAATACCTTTGCGTCTAGGGTCGCTAGCGACGACGACGAGATCCTCCTCCCTGGCCAACTCATGGGACAAACAAGTTCACCACCCGTTGGAGTGATTGGCACCAGGCCTACCTCTTCTCAAAAACCTGTCACACCGAAGCTGAATCCTGCGGCGCCAACTTTCTTCGGTCGGTTCTCCAAGTCGGATAAGGGGAAAGAGAATGAGATGTGCGATGGTAATGAAAGTGCAACAGAAGTTCCACCGGATGCTGCCCAGCAACGTCCTATCTCATCACCCTCGGATTCCAGGACATCGCGTGATACGCACTCAGTCCACACCCAGAATAGTATCGCTGAATCCTCCGAGAGCTTGGATCGAACCGCTAGCAACTCGACCTCAGATATGCTAAGCTCATCCATTCCTAAAGAGAAAGAGAGTTCCTTCTCCAAGCTACTCAGGAAAGGAAGCTCAAGTAAATTCAGTCTCTCTTCGATTCGTAGCAAGGATACCGGTCTGTTTGGCGGTAAGAAAGGGGGAAGCAATGCTGCCAACTCTGACCGAGCTGATCGCGATGCAAGTATTGATATGGGTGACGACACGCCCTTCGGCAGGAGTGTTGAAAGTATCACGAGTAGCCCAATGCTTGGAGGCATGACATCGGGTGAATGGAACCGAAAAGACAACCAGCTGCCAGGCACGCCAAAGGAGGGAAGCAGGATGAGCGTCAACTGGTCGAGATTTGGACTCAAGAAGGGGAAGGGTAGGGAGAGCTTGGATGTTGATCGGAGCGAGGCTGAGACTACTGGTAATGAGGACGAGGACTCTTGACTAGAAGGTCGCTGGAATATTGTATGGATATCCTGCATAAGTGTCCGCGAAACCTATGTTCTTAGAGAAAATATGAAAAAAGCTATTGCCTACCTACTAAATGTCCCTAACTACTTGACTGCCTTGATTCATGTGGTTACAGGGTACGAGTATTTCCCCTATCTACGGGGTATGCTAAACGTGCAAACAAGGATGATACGAATCGTGCAAGAGGAATCTAGAACGACGCAAACATGACGTTTCCTTTCTCTAGATTTCTCGTTGGCATTCTCACCCATGTTAAACAGCAAGAACATGAATCATATCCTCTCAGCCCATGGCTAAAATCTTCGATCTTCGGTCGCGCTCGCTAATGAATGGGGGGAGAAGACAGGGTTTCCGTGATGGTGATTGGCCTGTCTAGCGATGTCGATTTCCACCTCGAGATCTGCCTCGATCTTCGTTCATCACCTCTAGGTGAACCCTCACTTTGCTCGTTGCATTTTCAATTCTCTTCAAGGCGTCGCTAATATAGAAGCCTCCGTATCTCCCTCTGCAGTCCGGGATCCACAACTCTGTACAAATTCGCCACGCAATCTAGTCCCTCATCCACCCACCCACGTACCGTATATCTTTCTGATAGATCAGAACCAGAGTACCTCCAAGCTACAAAAGATGCCCCACAAACTAAAATCATAGCCTACTCTCCCCCCCTCCCCTAAATAGAGGTTATTTAGTGGGCTAACAAGGTTCTGAATTCAGGGGTGTTTTTCATGGAATCTTCTTAGTAGTATACAGTCTCGCCGCCGGCCTAATTAGTATTTGGTAGGACCTCCCTGAACGTCGATCTGAGAGTCCTAGGATTGAGTTGAAGCTTGAGAGAGAGGAGTATCAGGCTCTGGAGACAAAGAGGCATCTGAATCCAGAGTGCGAGCTAGCGTACAAAGTAGTCTCTGGATATTTATTGTGTCGATTACATTGTCTAAGAATCTGGGAATAGCCTCAGTTTTTTGCCTTTGGATCTGTAATTCTAGTGGTTTCCATGGGCTTGATTAGTTAAACTACCTGGTAAAACGCACTGATATCAGGCCCACTAAATGACCTCTATTTAGGGTGGAGGGGGAGGGACAGTAAAGCCATGTATAGCCCTAGAGTAGTATTACAAATCCAGACCCGTAAAAGGCACTGCATATAGGTGTTCGGTCATCCATGTTGTCCAGTAACTCTATACTGACTACACTCTTTCCGGGCATCCTGTTTGTCAACGTTAACGGGATACGTCGACAGTGGTGGGGCCGACTAGTTCTTCAAGTCGCCGACGTCGAAGACTTGATCTAGGTAGCTGCCATAGCCCTCGCAAGCCTGCACTGGAATTAAGACTACAAAATCTCGATAATTCGATTTCATAGAGTGTTCTCTCGGCCCCCTGGCCTTTTCTGCCGCAGAAGTTCTCGATCTCCCCCGATGCTTGTCTTGTGCTTCGCGATATCGCGGCGCGTTTGGACCGGCTTGTCACTAAAAATCATGACACGGATCTCCACCATTCAGGGCATCAGAGATGAATCGCCCGAAGCGACTTCCGCAGGAATGGTATGTCCGCTACAATAACTTCGAATCCCGAGGTGTGGGTGGAGACGACGGTGTAGATGTGAGGCTTAGGGAACGTGAGGCGCTACTGAGATATCTAGCTAACGGATCTAAGAATCTGCGGCTGTAGGGGCCTATTATTAAGGTGATCGAAGATGCTTTTGGCGGGTATTGAGTCTAGGTAAGACCCATCCCCAAGGGAGGAATCACAGTGAAGTGTTTCAGAATTCAAATATCTCGTGAGCTTAGTTGAGGTGTTGCCGAGTGACTTCGGACACAGAAAGGCTGAAAATGATATATCATATGGCTTTTGATTTACATGAGGAATCGCAGCCAAGTCAACAGGCATGAAGACTCTCCCCACAACTCTACGGAGGTTGCTACGGAGTGTACAGTACTTCTCTATTCACTAGGTTTACAGCACTACTAGATTGTTCCAATTATTTTGTTCATGAGAGCATTTGAAAGAACTAGAAACAACAATCCCCTACGCTGGGAATAGCCCAGACTTTCGCCAAACAGCAAGTTTAACGATCCTAACAAATTTGCGCTTTCTCATCGATGCCAGGACTCTTAGCATTACTCTGGGTATGGATGCTCCAAGAAATAAGAGCGTAGCCAATCCGGCACATCACCTTTGATGGGCCCTCGCTTCTTGATAGTTGCATTCAGCTCCTCGAATGCGATCTCCAGTTCTTCCATCGAGTTCTCGGGAAGTTTAAAAGACGCCTCCAATATGGTACTTGCTCGTTCCGCCTTTTGTTGAGCGTTTCCATCGTCAAAAGCCCCCCTCAAGCCAGCATGATTGAGCATTTGCACAACATAAGTCCTAACGCGCGGATGTCTAAAATATCTCGCAACAGCATATAGCGCGGCGACAAAATCACTCAAGTTATCTCGTCCATTTCGAGTTTTGGGGGGCTGTGGGGTGTTTGGAAGTGGTGGAGGCCCAAGCATAGCCATTCCATTGTTTGAGGAATCGGTAGTAATATTCATGGTTGGGCCGCCTTGAAGAAGTCGGCTCACAATGTTCAAAGCCTGGATGAATTTAGAGGTGAAGGATTCGTGCGCCACCTCACCGGAACGACAAAAAATGGCTACGATGACTTGGCAGAGGTAGTATGAGAAAAGTGTTCCATCGTAAATGGTTTGGCTAGGTGTTCTGAGGATTCCTCCTTCGCTAGATCTTGGGATCGCCCTGAACTTGATATGCCAGCTCTGTAGATACTCTTTGATCGACGCCGCGCCTATAGCAGTCCCTCGATGAGTTTCCGGGCGTGGATCTACACAGTCGCCGCGACTAAGGGAGCTACTTAGCCTCAATATGTGGGCTACGATGTCGTAGAGCACCTCGCATGCCTCGAGATCATTCTGAAATATTTCTGGCACGAGAGGGGGTCGAAGAGATCTTGTTTGGTAGAGGGGGTCCCGAGTCGAGAACAAAATATCGAGACGCAAAAAGGATTTCGAGATATCTTTGAAGACTCCAGCTGTGTGTACGACGCTCTGTGAAGATTGGTTACCGAGAAGTGGAATCCCTCGTAAGTCGAATGTCTCCCTACCGGCCTCTCGACAATGACTTCTTTCATGATGGCAAAGCCTCCGTCGGCATGTTTTAGCGCACCTTCATGGCTCCCGCTCTGTTCCTCGAATATCACGAAGATAATGCTAGCTATAAGAGCCACCTGCTGACTGCGGATTGAGGGACCCAAGCGCCGATTTAGGATCCGTATGGCACGATGATATCTAAGGAATGGCCACACGTCCTTCTGAGCATCGTTCGTGGCCATTTTCATCCTGTGCAAGCTTGTGAGAGCAACAATGGCTTCCTCAATGGCAGACTCTTCATGAGACACCTGAATTACCCAAGTACCCCAAGATCTCGAATCCACATAGCCTGCGAAACTGTCTAGACATACATCTCGAAAATAATCCAAATGATCTAGAGCCTCATAGCCGCAAGAAGATGGCAAATTCCCGGCTGGTCTGGAGATCTTCACTGGCACGCGGGACGAGTCCGTTTCCAGGACGAATACATGCTGTCCTAGTACCTGGTTGATCTTCCTCTTCCCTTTCTTTGGCATGGACGCATCTCCTTGGTGCGGCGGTGAGGATTCACAGACCCGCCGGGCAATGCCACAACGCTTGCAAGCTGGCTTGGTCTCGTCACACTTCACTCGTCGGATTCTAAGCAACCGCTGTCAGACTGGTCCGAATACAATGGATGGCTTGGGTTTCTGTAAGAGCAGACCTGCATGTCCAACACCCCGTCCTGCTCCGTACCGTGGATCTTCGTTGCATCGCGTAAGATAGGATAACAGATCCTCGTCGGATTGATCTCGGGACATACACCCCCCAGAAGAGCAACTGGGACTATTCCACTCTTATCATGTATTGAACGCTTCCAAACCAACTTGCCTAGGGATGTCTATGCGTGTATATAGCTGAAGGCGACTCGCACAGCCGTCGTACCGCGGTAGAGGTGCAGCGGATGAATATCCTATATTACCAATACCGATAATCTGGAGTAGAGGCGCAGCTTGCTTATGGAAGTCAAGTTCTTGTTCCATTGAGCTGAAACTCTCGCGTATTTCTAGAGAATGGCGAGCTCGTGGAAATGAAAAGCTGTATTACCTACCCGTAAGGTGAATATCCATATTACTTGGCCCTGTTGTGCAACCAGTCCCCCCTCACAGTGCAAGCGAACCCAAAACTAGTATGGAAGCCGTATATGTCATACTGCCTCTTCTCTTTAAGTGCAATTCCTTTTGATTATACCTGGGGGGATATTACCGTTGATGAAATGGACTAGTGGTATCGCTAAATCGGACTTTTAACATTAGTAGAGAAGTATAGGGAAGCCGCCCATACATGTAATTCATCGAAGAGCGATGGAATCCGTGGGAAACAAGTATTTCCGGGTGATCATAACACAGAGGGGAAGAGGTCGGTTTGAGGCCACGGAACGATGACTGCGTGGGAATAGAGAATATCAGATATTGATGCATTTATCAAGGGATCGTCCCGGCACATCCAATCAATCCAAGAGCTCAGGGATTGATCCTCATTTTCGAAATAAACGCTGCCCGCAGATCCGGTGACTATAAGAAGTGCTTCGAAAGTGTTAGGATCACTCAAATAAGGAGGTCAAAGGTATTGTTTTGAGTGTTCTCGATGGTTGTCGTTCTTATCTTGATTTATTTGTTGATGATGGTTTGAGGCCACCTTACATCAGAAGGATGTCTGAGGGGCTTTTTAGTGAGTGATAACCGAGTTACAGGGCGATATCGGTAACTGCCCTGGAACATCACGATTTCAGCTGAGGTCAGTCTTCCAAGTCGCTTTACTCGACAACGACAACGTAGAAAATTTAAATAAGCTAGCAGCTTATTATTTAAGCTATCATATTACCTATAATTCAATTTGGAGCGAATTGGGCCAGAATTGAGTGTGTAAGAAGAGTAGTCCTGATTTCAAGTACTCGGTTTGCGATGTCGTTTAAATAAGAGCTTCTGAGTGGTCGGAATTAGCTAAAGTGGGTCTAAATTAACAATTCTCATTCAAATATATCTAATATTACAACTACGCCTTTTTTAGGACTTCTATAACCTTGCTTAATAATGCTCTAGCCCGTTTACGCTCATCTTCTAACTGAAGTACCACTCTAGAATAAGCCTCCTTATCTGGGGGGGTCTTAATAGCTGCGGCTAGACGCCGAATCTCAGTGATAAGGGCCTTCCTCCTGGAATAGAACTGGCGTTTAGAGGCTGCTGTAGGCCCTGAGCGCCAGCTTGAGCCATGCAATTCATCTAATCTCTTAATTGAAGGCTGTCCCGGGAGCCCTATAGTCCATTCTTGCCACAGCTTAGGGATTGTCTGGATAGTCCTAGACATACGGTACTGCGACAGCTCTACAGCTTGTGCTAGAGCCGTAATAGGCAGTACAGCTGGCCTATTAGGCATGATGGAAGCTCCTGTCAGAGGGGCAGGCTGGCCCCTAGGCACAAAATGGAAACTGCCTCTAATAAAATCGTCAAGAGCACTTGTAATCCGCTCTACTCTCTGCTCAATTCTAGTTGTGAGGAGGCCTTCTAAAGAGGAGAGAGCCTAAGCATGAGTTGCTTGTCCATTCTGAATAACGCCTGTTATTGTGCGCAGGCGGTCATTAACAGCAGGAATAGCTTTCTGAATAGCAATAGTATGAGGGTCCTGTTCTATTACTAGTGCCAGGGCTCCCCTAACTCTGAGCTCGAATGTCTTATATTCCGAGGTCTCAAAAACAGGGTCTTGGAATATTAGATGCCTGGGGAACTCCAAGCGCCAGAGGACTGAGTCCTAAGTATAAGATGTTAGTTTAAAGACTCTATAAGTTGCTATATGTGTATATACCTGTAAGAAGACAGAACGTAGCCTTTGTAAGAGTTCTAGGAATCCTCTAGCTGCTAGATTCGGCTCTACCCATTCTGACATATCTGGCCTTTCTAGATGTGCCGCTTGCCAGCGGTTAATATCAGGCCATATACGGCTTAGGAGGAGAGGCGGAGGCTGTATGGTCTCCCGCGGTAAGAAGTAGCTGGATGCCCATTCCGGGTCAAAATCAGTAATACCGCGCATAAATGCACGTGGCAAGGTCGTCAGATAATAACCGGTCATTTGATCCGCATTCTAGCGGCCGCCACGACGGATCTGGTCCTCTAAAACCCCATTCAGCTCTGCCAGTCTAGCCCCCGAGACCCGCCCAGCATGTGTCACCTTCGAGCTCTTAATACCTGCTTCTGCATATAGCCGCCGTGTCCAGGATGACGTAGTACTATCACTTAGAGGCTTAGCCAAGTGGGTATTATCCCTTTTCAGGACTTTGATATTATACTAGTCCTGGCTTGTGCGGAAATAAGAGAAACTTTCCCCTGAGCAATGCCACCGCCAGAAGAAGTAAGTGGCTAGGGCACCTATAAGATAGGAGCGGTGGTCCCGGTGGCGTAAAGCAGCTCCATATTCTAAGCGTCCATGTTGATTAGTCTTGCCCTGGTCTATGACTGTGACAAGGCACTAGCCAGTGCTATTAGGGCCCTCATTTGGTAGCGGCATTGAGAACAGGTCAGGCAGCTCCATAGGTAAACGGTTGCTTAGCCTTAGCAGCATAGAATTGCTAAAGAGGAAGCAGAGCTGGGTCCTAAATAGCTGCTTAGTACAATTCCCCCCTAAGCTCTGCCCCTAAACCTTCCTAGTGAGATTAGGAATCTGGAGAGCTGTGTACCCGTCTCTGATAGTAGCCAGGCCCCGGTCCTCAAACTCGGCTCGGCGGCGCTAGTGCTGGCCACGAGCAATTG
>MU252057.1:0-11087 GCA_019669835.1 Amylocarpus encephaloides
AGACTAAAACTCTTTATTTTTCTAGCTAATTATTATCTTCTATATATCTTCTTTAGAATATAGTTTAGTAGTTACTTATTTATAGCTTATAGTAGATAGTTATAGAGATTAGAAGATCGAGTAGTAGAGTAAAATATATAAGTTCTCTATATATATAAGTTCTCTATATATATAAGTTCTCTATATATTATATTATAATAAAATCTTAGAATAAAGAGACTAAGTAATAAACTAAACTATAAGAAATTAGAACTATTTAAGATATAAGAAATAAAAGAACGTTTAAATTATAAACTCGCTCTACTAAGAATAATAAATATCTTTCTAGTATTTTATATCTTCTTACTTAAGAAAGTACTACTAGAAGCTATACTAGCTTCTATTATAGAAATCGAACTAGTTAACCTAAATATTATATATAATATTAAGACTATTTTAGATTATTAGTACTTTAGATAAAATATTAAGAACTTAATAAAATAGTTAGATTACTTATATTTAGAAAATATATAGAAGTCTAAGTTCTTACTTAGCTACTCTAAGAAGCTTATAGTATTCTACTATTAAAATCTTACTCTACTAGCTTAGAGGAAGATAGAGTACTAGGATTAGAAAACAGGTCGAAAAGAGTTAGGTTAAGAACCTAAGTAGGAGTAAGAGTAGAAGGTAGAGTCGGCTAAGCTAGAAGGCCTTCTAGAACTAGCTCTTATTTCTCTCTCTCTCTCTTTTCTACTTCTACTATATACTCTTTTCTTTCTAGTTTCTTAGTAGTATCTAACTTATTAAGCGAGTTAAGACTAGCTATAATTATCTTTTACTCTCTTTAGTTAAAAGTGTCTTTTTTAGTTTTAAGATAAAGAAGCTTAGTAGTAGCCTCTTAAAGTTAAACTATAATCTTATATTTTTAAGTATAAAGCTTCTAACGTTTTTCCTCTAGGGTTTTCTACTTATAAATAAAGAGTATCTAATTTATCTATCGAATATTATAAGTTCTACTATAATAAACATACTTAGTATAATATATTTTAGGTTATATAAGATAATATATTTCTTTCTAGTCTTTTTATAATAGATATAAAGTATTATATTTCTTTTCTTAGATTTTCTAATAGCGTCTCTAAGAGTAATATAAACATAAGTATTATAATATTTAAGTAGTATAATAAGAAAGAAAGAAGACTCTAATCTATTATTAATATTTTCTTAAGTTACTTTAAGTATAAGAATATATATATTATATATATACTAAAAGTTATGTCTATAAAATTTACATTCGTATTAGGAAGGGAGCCGAGCTACTTTAATAGGTACGTGACTAAGTACTACCCGAGTAGAGCTAAGCCTTTATCTTAGTATTACACGACCTTCGACTATACTTTCTTAGACGACATAAGTACTAGTATCCTTTAATTATTTCTCTTAACCTTAATCGACGTTAGAACATATATTCTCTTAACCTCTTAATATCTTATTATAACTAAATATATTTATAAGAATATAATTAAGTCTAAATAAGTCTAGCTTATAGTATACTATTATCTATTTCATTCTCGTTTAATAGCTATACTTACTTAAATTTCTCTTATAATCTTACGACACTTACTCTTATATCTTCTCTATCTTATATAGTCTATTATCTCTTTCGATTACTTTATTCTAAGAAGAGTTAGTATTTCCCTACCTCTATTTATATACTTCTATATCTATACTAACGCCTTAGCTAAAAAACTAGACTTTCTAATAGTATTATAGTATAGTAACGCTAGAGAGTTTTAATAATTTAAACTTACTCGCTCGTACCCGTCCTACTTTCTATATAATATATATAACGACGCGTATTAGATTCTCTCGTATATTAGAAAGCTCTTTAGCTTCTCGTGAGGCTTTCTATAAGCTTTACTAGACACTCTAATTTAGAAAGGCGGGAGTACTAGCTAGTAAGTACTAACTCTTAGCCGGTGTTCTAGTCGATTACAAATATATATTATAGTAGCTGCGGGCTACCTAGCTTAGTAATAACACGGTAATATAAGGTAAAGGTAGATTAGGAATACCTAAGATAATATTACGGCCGAAACATAAACGACACATACTAGAAGGTATTACTTATTTTATTATCTAACCCTCTGTTTATAAATCTCTAATAATAGTACTAGTTTAGAGATCTAGATAATACGTACTATATATTAATACGACGTGAACAGTAGGCTTTATTAGGGTAATCTAAATATAAGCCGGGCTTAGCTCTTAATACTATATGTCTTAATCTAGTTAATCTATAACAAGGACTAATTTCTATTAAACGTAACTATAGTAGACGGTAATATACTTAATAATAGTAGTATTAGTGTTTCTACTAAGTATTATACGACTCGAATATAAAAGGCTAGTAGAAGGAAAAATAAGTTATAAGTAGAAGGATTAATATAAACGGTAATAGGGAGGAAGATTATACGACCTCTAAAAGAGCTCGATTTGTAGCTATTATATATAGAAGGGTTAATCTAGAGATCGAAGGCTAATCCGAAAATCTACTATATAGTATAATTTTTCTACGAAGCCTTAATACTATAAAGGGGAGGCTGTTCGAGCTAAGCTCTCTAAGAGATAGTTACGAGCTCTACTAGATAGGTACGACGCTTCGAATTTTAAGTAGATTTCTCGATTTCGGTAAAGTCGAAGAGAGCTAGGAATTATATATTACACGAGTTCTAGTTCGATAATACTACTGTTTTCATAGGCGACGAAGCGTTTATATAGACGAGGTTAAAGCACAAGTTAAGTCTACGCGCGAGAAGAAGATAAAGGTCTAACTAGTATATTTAATATTAGAGCTAGGCGGATTTAACTCGAATATACCTTAGTTTACTAGTATACCGGGCCCCTATAGAGGATCTATATTCTCTACTAGAGCTTATAGAGCTAAGATTTATATAGGACCCGTCTACTTAATTTCTAGGCAGCCTACGGTAGTTGAGAGCGGTAAAGCTCGTTTATAGACGAGACTAGTATAATTCCGACAAGTAGGTTCTCGACAGGTTCTATTTTAAGTCGCCTAAATTCCTTTACCGAAAATACCATAAATTCTTTAAACTAATTTTACCTCTGTCCCCTTCGTGTCGTGATAGGTGCCTCGAGAGATGATTTTTTTTTTTTTTTATACTTCCTCTATCTAAACCACTATCTCGTAATAGTATTCTCTGTGGCCTACTAAGACTAAACGTTCACTTAACACTAGCGGTAGCTAGAAAATACGTAGACCTACGACCACTTCTACCCTTCTAGCTATTACGTTAAGGTAGATAGACGGACCACGACGAGAGGTGGAAGTACGTGAAAGAGATGCCCCGAAAGTAAAAAGGTCGGATCTGTTATCTAGGTTATAAGCGTACTCTTACTAATAGTAATAAAACAGACGATAATCTTCTATTACTTAAGAAAATAGTTTAGACTACTTCGCTCTCAAAGATCTCTATCTTAGCCTTAAAGACTAAGCGCACGCTTTAGTATGTAGAACAGCTAACTCTTAGCGGGACCGGACTATAAGGCTATCGAACAAAATCAGGACTAGGTGAATATTAGAGCGATAGTCTAGATACGTAAACCGGCTACTCTTTATACGAGGAAGCGCTAGTCACACGTAGATAAACTAATAGCCTTCGATAATAACTAGTCAGATAAGATGAGTACTAGGGATAAGGCCGAAGGCGCTTCTAGAGACGTCGATACTAAGTATATTAAACGAGATACGATTCTACGTAACACTCTCACGATACTAGAAATTACCTCTAGGCACACAAAGTTTATTAACACATCCGGTCCATAGTATAATGTTAAGGAGGGCTACTATACTTACGAGCCTACTCTAAGACCTAGATTTAGTAAGTAGTAAGGCATACCCTCTGCTTTTACACGAGAGTAATCTCAATTCTTTTCTTAATTCTCCTAGCCGCTATAATATCAAACCATCGACTATATCACTTAGAGCACGTTATTAGACTCTCTGCCCTACCACACCTTCCTAGCCAAGTAAGTCGGCTAGTGCGTCCGGTCGCGAGGAGTAATAAGATATTAAGGACGAGCGCTAGGTTAACGACTACGGACATCCGATTTCTCTAGTAGAACTTGAAAAGGATATTTAACTAGTATTCGAAGAATAAGAGAAGTTATAGTCGGCTACTATGCCTAACTCTTTAACTCCTTATCGTCACTCATCTAGAATATTGTAATACTAAGAGAATAGCCCATCTTAGGCCATAAATGTTCGTGTCAGAACAAAATAGCTTCGAGATACTACTCGAGTCGAGACCTCAGCCGAGGACGAGAAGGAGGATTCGGCGATACAACAAGCGGCGGAGGGAGGAGGGAAAGAGGCACAGGATGCGGAAGAGGAAGACGCGGTAGGAGTAGTGGAGGAGACGAAATACAATAACAGCAGGAGCTTGAAGAGGAGAGCGTGCTGGAAGGAGAGGATAAAGAGCTCGATGAGTTGGCTCTAGGTAAATGTTTGCAGAATGGAGAAGGAGAGGATGGCCTACACGATTCTAAGGACGAGGACCCTGATTCTGATTCTTTCGACGAAGCATACGAGGGCATACGCCTAGCAAAACGGCGGAGGCTATCCTCGCCACTCAGTGATGAAGGTCTTAAGAGTCGTGGTCAGCACAGCGCGAGGCCCGATATCAAACAACTCCGTCGCTCACCACCTACATCTACTGACAGAGACCATGTGTGGCCTAAGAGCATGCGTACTCGTGCCCAAAAACTCGGCAGCTGATGAGCAACTCCATACTCCACACCCTTCCCGGAGCCCCACCGGTACAGACGAGTCGGAACTCGCTGCCGAGTACCAGGAATGACCCTTTCATGGATTCCTCAAAAGCACCAGGATTAGGCCCAACACGAGTTACAATCTTGAGTTTCACCTAGTTGATGTCCCAGAATACCTTGAACTGCCGGCTCCGTTTTAATCATGAAACAATCACTAAGCATCAACACCGAATACCTGACCGCACCATCGCACATTCCAAGACACGCAATTTAAAGTTGGTACGTTTAAGAAAGTGCGCTCTATAGACACCAGAGGAGGATGCGACTTTAAGTTACTGATCTTTTATTTTTGTAGACTCATAAGCTGGCGTGGAGTTGAGGATGCGTAAAGTCAAAGTACCTCATGTTTTTCTCGGCACGCAGGGTTTCTCGGCACGCAGGGAGGGACGTTATTATGATTGAAGAGCGCAAACCCACAAGGGTCTGGAAATGGGCTACCGCTGAAAATAATTAACTTAAAAACTAGCGACACCCAATTCGCCTTCTACTGTATTATTCGAGGTTATATAATACATGCTGCATACAGTTATCCCTAGACTGGAGTCTGCAACTTAGCTAGTGGAACAGCCATTATGGATCTGAACTCTGTGAGAAGAGGAAGGAGGCCCAGTGACCTCTTTCATAGCGCTTGTAAGAGTACAAAGTGTTAAAACAAGAGTTTCGTTGTTCCCACAACCATGCGTTGCCCAATTATCTTTTGGATGCGTAAAGGCTTGAGTACAAGTTGAATTGCCACTAGGGTTTCCCCCTGGACAAATTACGCTAGGACAGTTACTACTAGTGCTCTCAAGGATCAAGCCATCTTCCTCGAATGGCCACGGTAGTATTCCATTCCAGCCAAGCACGTCATTAAAAATATATCCGTTAACGTTTGAGATATCATACCAAAGCCCAGGCGCGCGCGACGGATCGTACGTATATTCAAATTGTGTTACTGTGCTTTCGTCGAATGTGCTCTTCTTGCTAACAGCCGTGGAAATACTTTGGTTTGGTGAAAGCTTGATACTAATGCCACTATACTTCTTAAATCCAAGGTGGTTATTTCTGAGGTACCTTAGCTGAAACTTCTCACGATACATCCCACCTGGAGGGATAGTGTGCACCAATCCAGAGGTATTGCCCACAGAAACATAGAAGACGGGAAAGGCGCATTTATTGACTATAACGGCATCTCCATTCTCAATTTGCGGAGCCGGCGTATCTTGGGCAAGGGTAAAAGCTATTAGTGTAAGTAGAAGTGGCGTGGTTTTAGTGGGTTGCATCCTGAATAATATGTGAATGAGAAGATGAAAAGTCGTATGCTGGAACATATAGCATTCCACAATCAGCTCTATGCTAAGGGGTTATTAGAGGGCTAATAACGGCTGCAGTAGTAAAAAGCCAGCAGGTGATCTCTCCAAAAGTGTTCTTTGCAAACTAGGTAGGGAGCTACAGTACTGTACTTATATCTCCTTCCTTCACGGTTATTAAAGTGTAGTTGAAAGTGATGCATCAAATCCGGGCTTATATTTGCGTCCTTACTCTCATATCTCCACTTGCACCAAAGATGCACCTCAAATGCGCATATCAAGGCGCTCAAAATTGGCCTAAACTGAAAACATACCATAATGGCCGCTTGATTTGTACTAGGCATATTTAGGAGCTAGAAATGGAAAAGTATGTAACAAAACAACCCTCTAAAGCTCTCTTTTCTTCTCCATTTGGCTTTAGACCTTCGAATAGTAGCATTCTTCTACAAGATCCGGACCATTACATTTCACCCTACTTATACGTGCCTACGCCTCATGCGTGCCGTCACCCTAATCTAGGCTATAAATCGCCATGAATGCATCCACATTTGGTCCAGCTAGAAGCTATACCACACATCTCGTTGTCCAACCTTCAGATTTACGCCTTAATCCCCCGGAAAGCTATCTTTTCGTTCAAGACGGCCTGATTATTACATGTGGACTGCTCTACTCGTTATGCTATATCTTCTACACTATACGAACGTATAGCGATAGAAGATGTGCCGGGCCTGTTTGTGTGTACGTTTGATTTTAGAGGATAAAATATAAATACTAACTCAAAGTATAGCTGTGGAAATTATCATATGACCCCTTTTACGCCTTGACAACGATGTCTACAATATTTGAGAGGACAAGCTTCTTGGTCTGGTTTAGTCTCGATGTCATCTTTGCCGCGACAGCTGTTTTGTCTACTTACGCACCTGGCCAAAGACATATAATTATTTCTTCAAATCTTTGGAGGTTTCTGTGTAGGCGTTCTAGTTTTATATATACTCTTAGTTATATTTCCAGACGATCGTCAGCAGCTAACGGCTTACTGGAGTGGTATTCTCTTAGAACTACCCGTAGGCTGGGCAAGTGTATATTTGCTAGTCAAACGCCAAGACACAAAAGGCCATTCTATCGAAATCTGGTAAACGCCTTCGGCGCTCTTTCTTCTCAGAGCACATGCTAAAATGAGAGTATTGGCCTAGGCTTACTCGATTTCTGGGGTGCATTGCCGCTTACACTTTATTGGCGATACTTGAATGTGCCCGAGAATTGGCAATACGTTGGCTCTATCTGGAGCTACACGTGACAGGGGATAGCTATTTAACTAGCAAATCTTGTATCCTACTCTCTTCAACCTTCTTACTCAATATATGCTTTACCTACTACCTACCTAATTGCAATAGTTATTATAAAGCTCTTCTTTCGTCAAACACATCAATGCTATATAAAAAAATAAAGACTTGGTCTCCCACCTCATCATTTCAAGAATTTGACATTATGGAAAAGATTACCATAAAGAAAGGCAATGGTGAAAAGGCCTTGAAACCTGGTCAAGATGTCACGTACACGTGCATTGTCCATGTATATAACCATAGAAATTGTACCGAGCAAAGGCGAGAAATCACTTCCTCAAATATGAATATAAACTAATCCTGTTAAGTTTAGAATTGACCTATTTGGAGAGGATCAACCTCATACTTTCGCCCCGGTAATTCCGCTTGAATTCTCAAGCAGTAGGACGGACAAAGGATTAACTTTCTATAGGAAACTTGCTCGATGAAATGGAACTTGGTGAGAAGGCAAAATTTGTTGGCCAGAGGCAAGTGCTTATCTAAATTCCATATATCAAATGAGACTAATAAATATCACTATAGCAAGGTATTTCTAGGCGCATTGTACGAATTCATTTATGCCCCTAATAAACTCCTACAAGATGATTTAATATATCTCTTACGTCGCTAACTATTATTAATAGCGGAGAGCATCTTAAAATCCCGGAAGAGAGTGTTATAATTGTGTGGGTTCTTTCCATTCCCTCTAAATATAAGGAGTTACTGATTCACTACTAGAGAGATTGAAGTGCTAGTCCCGAGCCTTTGGTCTTCTTGGAAGATCGTATTGTCTGAAATCTGGACCGCTCTCACTGAGACTTATTAGTGTTGACTATGTCGGCTTCCTTTAGACATTGGGTGCAGGGATGCAAAAGAGCGAGTATTAGCGGGTGCAAATCAGTATTGTATTGATGTATGTAGGTCTGACTAATGAGAGTTGAGAGGTCTGAAAATATGGAAGATTCAGGGGCAAGTAAAACTTGATTATGCTAAGAGATCCAAGCAATTTCTTCGTTGTTAGGCCTTTCTTTATGATTTTCAAATTCTGAGACTGCGGACTAAGATATCAGAAGGATGTCTGAGGGGCTTTTTAGTGAGTGATAACCGAGTTACAGGGCGATATCGGTAACTGCCCTAGAACATCACGATTTCAGCTGAGGTCAGTCTTCCAAGTCGCTTTACTCGACAACGACAACGTAGAAAATTTAAATAAGCTAGTAGCTTATTATTTAAGCTATCATATTACCTATAATTTAATTTGAAGCGAATTAGGCCAGAATTGAGTGTGTAAGAAGAGTAGTCCTGATTTCAAGTACTCGGTTTACGATATCGTTTAAATAAGAGCTTCTAAGTGGTCGGAATTGGCTAAAGTGGGTCTAAATTAATAATTCTCATTCAAATATATCTAATATTACAACTACGCCTTTTTTAGGACTTCTATAACCTTGCTTAATAATACTCTAGCCCGTTTACGCTTATCTTCTAACTAAAGTACCACTCTAGAATAAGCCTCCTTATCTGAGGGGGTCTTAATAGCTACGGCTAGACGCCGAATCTTAGTGATAAGGGCCTTCCTCCTAGAATAGAACTAGCGTTCAGAGGCTGCTGTAGGCCCTAAGCGCCAGCTTGAGCCATGTAATTCATCTAATCTCTTAATTAAAGGCTGTCCCGGGAGCCCTATAGTTCATTCTTACTACAGCTTAGGGATTGTCTAAATAGTCCTAGACATACGGTACTACGGCAGCTCTACAGCTTGTGCTAGAGCCGTAATAGGCAGTACAGCTGGCCTATTAGGCATAATGGAAGCTCCTGTCAGAGGGGCAGGCTGGCCCCTGGGCACAAAATGGAAACTGCCTCTAATAAAATCGTTAAGAGCACTTGTAATCCGCTCTACTCTCTACTCAATTCTAGTTGTGAGAAGGCCTTCTAAAGAGGAGAGAGCCTGAGCATAAGTTGCTTGTCCATTCTAAATAACGCCTATTATTATACGTAGGCGGTCATTAACAGTAGGAATAGCTTTCTGAATAGTAATAGTATGAGGGTCCTGTTCTATTACTAGTACTAGGGCTCCCCTAACTCTGAGCTCGAATGTCTTATATTCCGAGGTCTCAAAAACAGGGTCTTAGAATATTAGATGCCTAGGGAACTCTAAGCGCTAGAGGACTAAGTCCTAAGTATAAGATGTTAGTTTAAAGACTCTATAAGTTACTATATGTGTATATACCTATAAGAAGACAGAACGTAGCCTTTGTAAGAGTTCTAGAAATCCTCCAGCTACTAGATTCGGCTCTACCCATTCTGACATATCTAGCCTTTCTAGATGTGCCGCTTACTAGCGGTTAATATCAGGCCATATACGGCTCAGGAGGAGAGGCGGAGACTATATAGTCTCTCGCGGTAAGAAGTAGCTAAATGCCTATTCTAGGTCAAAATCAGTAATACCGCGTATAAATACGCGTGATAAGGTCGTTAGATAACAACCGGTTATTTGATCTGTATTTCAGCGGCCGCCACGACGGATCTGGTCCTCTAAAACCCTATTTAGCTCTACTAGTCTAGCCCCCGAGACCCGCCTAGTATGTGTCACCTTCGAGCTCTTAATACCTACTTCTACATATAGCTACCGTGTCTAGGATAACGTAGTACTATCACTTAGAGGCTTAGCTAAGTAGGTATTATCCCTTTTTAGGACTTTGATATTATACTAGTCCTAGCTTGTACGGAAACAAGGGAAACTTTCCCCTAAGTAATACTACCGCCAGAAGAAGTAAGTAGCTAGGGCACCTATAAGACAGGAGCGGTGGTCCTAGTAGCGTAAAGCAGCTTTATATTCTAAGCGTTCATGTTAATTAGTCTTACCCTAGTTCATAACTATAATAAGACACTAGCTAGTGCTATTAGGGCCCTCATTTAGTAGCGGTATTAAGAACAGGTTAGGTAGCTCTATAGGTAAACGGTTACTCAGCCTTAGTAGCATAGAATTACTAAAGAGGAAGTAGAGCTGGGTCCTAAATAGCTGCTCAGTACAATTCCCCCCTAAGCTCTGCCCCCAAACCTTCCTAGTGAGATTAGGAATCTGGAGAGCTGTGTACCCGTCTCTAATAGTAGCCAGGCCCCGGTCCTCAAACTCGGCTCGGCGGCGCTAGTGCTAGCCACGAGCAATTGACGTCTTCAGGGCTGTCATAGCCACACGTTAAGGCCGGTCGGCTGAATGGAGGCCCAGAGAAGTCTGGTGGGCCCAGAGTTCATTAATGGCAGAGCAGTAGCCTCTAACTGTGTTATACATAAGCACAAGCTCAGAGCAGGACTCGTCGTCATCCCCTTCTAATATTGGAAGAGCACCTGCATGCCCTTTCCTCTGCTTTAGTGGCAATAAAGCTAGCAATGGCGATTCAGCTTTCCTCTTACGCTACTGCTTCTCTGTATTGAGGCGACGTCCTTTCTTTGGCGCCCGACTTACTACCTCGTCCTTGATAAAAAGCAATAATTTGCCTTCATCCACATAATCTCTAGGGAGGTATTTGCCACCCTCCTTAAACCCTATCTTCTTGCACTAGGCCTATAAAGTAAAAGGTTAATACTTAAAGTCCAAAAGCTAAAAGGACAAATACCAACTTTCCACTCTCTCTGCTTTGGCTCATAATTC